>DWPW01000932.1:0-10135 GCA_018252015.1 Astraptes brevicauda | reverse complement strand
GAAATCACTTCATATTACATTTAATCCATTTGTTCTAAGACTTCAGTCGGGTATGTTAAGAAAAAAGTATTTTAATTTTCATAATGTGGGAAGAAACCGCTTTAAAAATATTTAAAACGGACGACAAGAATTATTGATTAGTATCAATATTTTATTATATGTAAAAAGCAATTCAAACTTACCTAAAGCAAATTTATATCACATTTAACACAATTTTATACAAGAATCAGAGTTAATTCAAAAATGTCACTTGTTAAACTATTTGGGCGGGAGTTCAATATAGCCAAAACAAACACACTTAGCACAGCACGTGGATATTTTTAGATTTAGACAAATGATCGCCTATCTCAATAGTCGACTTGTCATACGTGGGTACGTTATGAATGGACCACGGAAAGAGAAGTTTCGTTTGGGCGGGAACCTCCGAAGGCGGGCGGACGCCACGACGTTCTCGATAGACTCAGCTTTGCAAACAAATTTCGTTTTGCCAAAGGAGGTTGCGCGTTGTAATATCATTGAAGTCGAAAATGACAACGTTTTGTGTAAGTTTGTAAGCTTATCTTTATGATTTCGTACACCATGCAAGTTTAAACATATTGAGTAATAATATATTTATGCATGTGCAATGTATTCTTGTATATATTTTATCAATTGTCTACATTAACAAGAATAAGAAAAAAATACGAAGATTGTATTTGTCACCGCCTGCAACACGTAGAATAAGTACTTATTTCCCCTTTTCAGTCAATTGTTTGTGGTATAGTTTGTAATTCACTAAAAGTTTGTTTGTTGTTTAATCAGTGGGGTTTTTAACCGACTGTTTGTTTTAATAATCATTTATTTTTTCGTTTCTTTATTTCTAACGACGAATAGTATCAAATGTCTTAGTAACAATACCCCAAAATAGAAAGTAGTTGTGTACTGAAAAATAGTATGTAGATTAGATTTAGGTGTGACAGATCGCACTATCATCATTGCATATTACAGTCTCGGACCGTGGTAAGTGGAATAAGTGGTTGCAAATCCCAATGTGAAACAAATTCCTTCTATTTTCCGATACTCAACTTGTCTTTTTATAATTTGGTAGTAGCAAATGAGCATGCAGTTCACAGGATGGCAAGTGCCCATTGTCACCCCTGGACATCTGTAATCAACCATAAATAAGATCAGAGTCCTACTTAACGTTGACCAAAGATACGTTGCTACCCATGAGGACTAAGTTGGAATTGCTGTTATAAAGCAGAAATAGTTGTGGCATCAGTATGACCAAAGTCGAACCACAAAGGGTTCTACCACCTTCAAACCTCTTGTTTACCTTCTTGTTATTGGGACTTTTCTATTTTGCCGATCCATTGAAGAATTTCAACATCAATTCCAGACTATCCGAACTCACGGTACATCGACTCACAGGCTCCCTCCTAAACAAAAATCCTGTATCCATCACTTATAGAAGTCGGAAAGTTGTAGTTCACCCGAAGTTAAGTGGGCATTGCTCGCCATGTACATTTGTAACAGAGTTTGGGTAAATCTTTCTCACTCACGTTTCTAGTCAGAATACAACTGCGCTTAACACTGTTATTTATATACAGAAATAGATGTAACGATAGAGTTATTAAAAAAAACTGTTTTAAAAAAATATCATCAAATTGTCACTATTGGGAAACACTAGTTATAGTTGAAACGTTATACCTTGTTATTTTTTATTTTTTAAACTTATTCACGATTTATAAGCAAAATTTATTACTTAAGACACTTATCGTTATTGCCCTTCTATTATCACTGAGCAAATAATAGTTATGGCACGCATGTAGGGTTTGTGTGTTCCAGTAATCGATTTTCCGAGATTAGTAAATTTAGTGCGATTGGTACTGATAACAGTAATCACTGCCCGTTATAATCTAACGGGATTAGCCTAAATCTATATTACTCTGACGCAATTACTTATAACAGGTAAAGGGGTAAAGGTTCAGGGAAATATTGAACTTGTTCAACCCTTCGTCCTTGTCAAACATCAGAGTTCTGTGAATTTCCTACTTCGAACGAAGTTCGCAGTTGCAAATTTCTTAATAAAGAAAACTGTAAAACTATTAGTTTAAAATGTATATATAGTAAGTATAAGTGAATACTTACGTGATACTTAACACGATGCTGCATAAATCTAATTAGCATAACATTGTAGTAAAATGGGGGAGATAACAAACACGTCGCTGCTTCTGGTGACTAACTTAGAATAACTTATTTTATTATTTATATAAAATATTAATACCTATGGGGAGTGCAAATTTGCGGAACAATTTTTAGAAATCTGTGCTCACATAGGAGTATAAAATTAGGCACACGTATAGGTACATGTAGAAAAGCAACGAGAATGATACATATTTATGTATGTTCTAGCTGACCAGGCGAACATTGTTCTGCTATTTAGTATTAAAAGCTGCCCGTGAGTCAGTAATGTTTATACCTACAATAACGCCATCTAGTCCACTACGGTAGAACGATCACGTTCACGTAGGTACGTAGGTAATTCGTACAGCACGGTAAGAAAAGTTATTTCGATTTTAAATTATCATAACTTTTGGATAGATTTTAATGATATATAGCCTAAAAGTTACGTTAAAATACGTACTATGAATATATATATGCGATAAATTGAATTCCATTCAGTAGTTTTGGTGCTATCTAATTATAAACACACATACAGGGAGGGCGAGTTACAATCTCATTATATATACAGACTAGCTGTTCCCACGGCCTATGTGTATATAGATTCAACCCTTCCTCAGGAATTGCACTATTTTTTAATAAAAACCGTACAAAAATCCATTCAGTAGATTAGAGAATATTAATCACATACCGACAGACAACTTTTACTGACTTTGTTTTATAATAAGTATAGATAACTGTTAAAAAAATTAGGTTAAGCGAAATAAAAATTGTTTACATCACTGGTAACAATATTGACAATGTAACACAATATTAACAATGGTCACCATGGTTGACCATTAAATTTATGTTGATACTAAGATGCTAAGATGCCTATATCAAAAAATACGTTATGTCTTTGAAATGCAGCTGAGCAAATAAAACCTCATTTTCTCTGTGATGAATGTTTTCCTAATACATAGAAGAAATACATAAGGTTTTTTCTATTTGGATGTATAAGTTTTTATTTCATTTTAATTTCGACCATCGCGGCAAGTCCACTAGTATTTGAATAAAGCTTAAATCATGTGTGATGTTTTTCAGTCCCCTCCATGTACAGACTCAGACCGTAGCGTACATAAAAAGTGTAGGTAAAAAAATGTTGCCAATTCCATGATGCCATAGGCGTGGTGTACGCGGTTGTCGCGGCTTCCGCTGGCTCTTTAAAATACTCAGACGTTGCACCTGGCAACGAATTTGCAGCCGTCCTCAGTACGTCCTCGTATTTCTATGTAGAGTATATTAGAGGTGTCATTGGAGGACATTGGCATTACCATGCGGTGGACTGCATGCTCGTTTGCTACTATAATTTTATGAAAGAAAAACATTTTGCAAGTGATAAAACACTTTGTGGTTCGAATCCGGTGGCACCACCGCCACACCTAGTTCAGCTTAATAACAGCAGTGTTAAGCGCTAATATGTTCTGGTCTGAAGAGTGTGGTAAGAGACATATACTTATCCTAGACGTTCCAACTTAGTCCTCAGATGTCGCAACGCATCTTCGGCCTACCTTAGGTAAGATTTTAAACTTATGTGGGTTGATTAGAGGTGTCCATGGGCGGCAGTGGCCACTTACCATTAGGTGGACTGCTGCTTTATAAAAAAACATGATTATATCAGCATATATACTCTTAAAGAACAGTACCGTCCTTCTAATCAGTCTAGTAAAAACTAACCAAATACTCGATTCCATTTTTGGACCTTGATTCGACTACTCATGTTTCACAAGAACCATAAAAATCTTTACAATTTATATATAAAAAGTCTTTGGCTATGGTCTTGGGTATTTTTTTAATCGGCGTTGCTACGGTGGATTGGCTTCTACAATAGAAAATAATCCAATCACCTCCGAACTAGACCGCAATCACTCAAATACACACATGCTTGAGTGATTACATTTCAATTACATATCAACTTTCATATTAAATATTCTATTAGTTCTTGATCGAAACATAAATATATCAAAATATTTAGTATTTTGAAAGTTATCCACTGCACAACTTAATAAAGTGGGAATAATAAAAATAGTTCACAAAATATTTTAAAACTTTGTATTAGTCTGTCTAAAACCGCTATATTTGTCTGTGAAAGTGCAATAACGTACACTATAGGTAAACAATAAAGAACAAAATAAAACTCGATTTAAAATATCCTATATTTTATTGGAATTTTTATTAAAACATAACCAGTATTCGTATCCTGAGGCAATATAAATGAAATTCCAAACATTAGATGAATATTTGAAATTTCATTTATGGTGTGGCGAAACGGTCAGCATTCCGATCCGACGCGCAGTAGTTTCCGAGTTCGATCTCCGGCCAGGCAGATATCTGAATAATGAATTGTTCTGTTCTGAGTCTGGGTGTTTGTGTGTTTCCACGGCACCTAAGATACAGGGAAAATTCCTACTGTGAGCCTATGAGTGTAGAAAGCGTTAATATACATATTATGTGAAGTGCAGCCAACAAATTAGGCACAAAGTTTGCAATATGGTACTTCGAGTCAAGTTCAACAAAATTGTGTCAAGACATGCTTTTCCGTTAAAGACTGTGAAGATAATGAAGCCAGCTGAATAAAGTTGGTTCCTTGTAAAACTCTGTTGAAACCTGTCACAGATTGACTTGACTACTTTCTTATTTTTGTGTTACGATCTTTCATTTTTACTTCTTTTCGGTTACTTTCTTACGCATACGTATTTTTGTGGATTAAAATTAACCTCTCTTGATTATCAAGTAAAGTCCTCCATCTTTTCAGTTGCTTTCTAGTCGACAAAAGTTGCTTTTAGTTACGACGGTCGAACAATGAGTACGCTGCGCGTCGCAACGCACATGCGACCACGCCCTTACCAATTTTCTCGTAATTTGTCCAAGTTCACTGTACAACAGTACTAAGTACGCATCTTAACTGGCGTAAGGCGTGGGCCTTAATAAATATTTTTTATATTATAGAAGTAGCAAATGAACTTCAATATTTACGATCACCTTTATGAAAAGCGAGGATAAATTCCAATACAAAATAAAGAGATAAAAGTAAAAAGCGCTATAAATAACAATATCTTGTAAGGGCTGTAAACGAAGAGGGATTTCACAAACAAGAATTAAAACGTTCTCAAATCCGCAATATCTCACAATTTAATCGCGACATCCTTTTTCCTGTCTTTTTTGTCTTTAAGACAATGTAATTCTGATGTACATTATCTTTGTTGATACTTTTCTATTTTTTCTTACAATATGGAACCAGTGCAGTGCACGTGATGGTAAGTGGCCACTGTCGTCCATAGACATTTGTTAATCTTAGAAACGATCAAGAGTCCTACCAAAGATTGGCTACAAGTGCTTTGCCACCCCTGAGAACTAATTTGGAACGTCTCGGATAATTATGTCTCCCTTACCACACCCTTCAAACCAGAACACAGCAGCGCTTGGTACTGCTGTTATTAAGCAATAATAGCTGTGGCTATGACACCACAAATAGTTCTAAAACCTTCCCTTTTGCATTTTTTCCATGTTTATATAGGGCGTATGGGCACTGGTCCAGAGGACCAATGGTCCAAAGGACATTGTTCCAAAAGGAAAATGAATGACGACACCAATGTGTCGTAACTTGTGATATCGTCGACAACAATTGACGGCAGCCGCCGGTTATGCCAGCGACGGCTTGCGACAATAGACGGTGGACACCAGCGACCACTGATAAATGCTGTACACAGACGCCACCTATCGTTAGCAAACGAGCATGCAGCCCACCTGATGGTAAGTGGCCACTGTCGCATATGAACATCTATAATCAACCCCAGATAAGATCACAGTATGCTACAGATGTATTGCCACCAGGGCGAGCCACCCCTGAATGGGACGTGTGCGGCATACACAGGCGCCAGGGCAGCAAACGCGCCAAAAGGCCCCGAGATAATAGAGTTCTCTCTGTTCTATGGGGGCACCGTATGAAATGTCTTTTATTAAAGGTTTTTTCACAACAGAATATATCACGAAACTATTAAGAATTTCGTAAACAATTTTAATTAGAAAAATCGACATGTAGTGACATAGAAGTAAGAAAATAATATTAGGTTATGAAGTCCACGCTTAAAACAAAATATTTCGCCGAACCACGCCGTAAAACTGTACCAATGTGAACACCGACTTCAAAAGTAAGTATGTGGTAACACGTAATGTAAAATTTTTGGTTGCCACCCCCGAGGACCAAGTTGGAACGCCTCGGATAATTACGTCTCCTTTACCACACCCTTCAGACCAGAACACAGCATGGCTTAACACTGCTGTTAATAGGCAGAAATAGGTGTCGAGGTGGTGCCCCCAGAGTCGAAACCACAAAGGGTTCTACAAGCTTCGAGCTGACCTTGGCCAGCATGACCTGTCTCTCGTATATTAGCTCCGAAGGGAACCCTTGAACAGTAAGCGGTAAAAACGATAACAACATATTGAAAAGATAACCGTTGTCGTCATTTTGCTGTTTAATGTTTCATTTATCCTTTTTACCTTACCCTAAAAATTTATGTTTCTACATAAATTTCCAAATTATATTTACTTACATGATATCAAAACCTGTATGTAGATATAATTATTCTGTTATTCTGTTCGGTTACAACTATCGGCTAGGCAGATTTTAATACAACTATAATAGAATTTTACAGGAATAGAGATTTTATTGTAAGTTACAAGCTATATTTGTCCCGATATTGAGATTTGTGTATTACCTAGACAAACTAGGCTGCAGCACCCCTGAACACTGCTATATCATAAGAAGTATTAGGAAACATTTCCTAAAACAACCGTTACTGTAAAGCCCATTAAAAATGAACTACCTTGCAAATCATTTGCTTATCATTCCTTCAACCAACTCGCGATATTAGGTTCATGTAGGCAAGTCATTTCACTAATTGGCTTTTAACATGCGGTAATCACTCTTACAAGGGCCGGAAAGGCCAGAAAACATTATACTCAAGTGTAATTCGCTTGATGCACCAGCATTTCAAATTTTGGACGAATTTCAACATATTTCGCTACGAGTTTTATTTTTAATATTTTAACCTAACGATAAGACTGACGGGTTGCCTGATGGAAAGCAGCCACCCTTGCTTATGGACATTTGAAACACCAAAGGACTCAGCAATGAATCGCCGGCTTTGAACCACCCCTTTGCCTCTTCTTGCACCTTTATTGAAGAGCCCTATGTCATAACGCCCCGGGAATACCTCAGGAAAAACTTTAATGTACATCTCGAACGTTCCAAACGTTCCGAACGTTGGCGGCCAGCTGAAAACCTTTTCACCGGGTCTGCTGACCCTCGCGGCAATACCTAACGCCCTTAAGAGCAACGATGTCTTAAAAGCCCACCGGAACCGAAAGGGACGCCACCAAAATCACCGCAAGAGATGAAAAGGGGGATTGGGAGATAGACTGACGCTCAGGCGCACCGACGCACGACGAGTGATTACTAGCGGTCGACTGCGGAAGAGATCTTACCACCAAGCGCGAAACGTTTAGGAATTACATCAGGTAATGTCAAACCCAAAAACGAATGGAACTATCGCAATACGGTGTTAAATATCCAAATAGAAGCTATACCCTTAGTATGTTTCTACGATATCCACGTGAAGATAGGATGTGGTGCTATAACTTTTACCGCTCAACGCTATCACTTGCAGCCTGAAACGGATGTTTCATGGCCCACAAGTTATATCCGAGTACGATATTTTGCTACGCTTTGCGTAATCTCTGGAATGACACGTTATATGATGATATTATCTTTAAATTTTCACATAATGGAGTTCATTAATAACGTTGGCGAAATGGAATAAAATTATGTATGAATGAATAAATTCAGACACTTAATACATATATTGTATATTGCTCATTATAAGACAGGCAATTATAACAATTTTAGGCTTATGATTATATTGTCCGTGTAGTGCCGGGACAAGAATACAGGGCTACAGGGACAATAAAATAAAGAATTCACTTTAAATAAAATATTTTTGATTTTAATTTTAATTTTAGTTTTAATTTTGATACGCTGAGAGGGCTCCGGTTGCGTACCTCCGGAGATCCCGAACTCCTCTTTAAAAATCGCTTGACAGTGTCTTTGTGGGATGAGGACGGCCACCAGAAGTTTTAGTGAGTAAACGTTCCACATAACCCGGCGTCGCTCCCACGGCAATGGGTACCTTTTGAAGGTTTACCCTCAAAAACAGAAAAGGCCTATGTTTTACATGATAAATTTAGATGATGATAACAAGACAACCATTTCAATGATCTTAAACCGACATTAAAATTGTATTTACTGCTTGACTAACTCCACTATTTTTGAAGCAAAATTGTACAAAAACACCTATCCTATTTTTGGAATATAAACAACTAAGACGGTGAAATGAGTTGTGAAAGTTTTTTTGAAAATCGACTGCCAATCAAGGAAAATGAAAATTAGTATTAAAGTTGCAGTAACAAACATAGGATATCTGTTTCACCTTTTTTGGAAATTAAACTCCAGGGGTTTAACCCTTAAACACCTGATTATTTAAACCACTCGGAATTATTTGACACGTGTGCATCATGGGGCATTGTGTATCCATGTACTTTATGTTTTGTTTTGGCCCAATAAATTTCACGACACTAGTAACTTTTTATTTAAACGTCGACGTCTCAGGGGACCGCAAATTTAACGGCAAATTAATTCCAGTAGTAGTAGTACTAGGTATAAAAGTAATATTTAACTAGTAAACTTTAATAAAGGAATTCAATCTGATCAGTTCACACTTTTTAAGGCTACGACTCCACAAACAGATACACTAATGCACACACAGACACACACAACAATGATACACACATACACACGTCAAACTTATAACACCCCGCTTTTTGCATCGAAGGTTCAAAATACATGTATGTGCAAGAATAACAAGTACCCGTAGCAAAAGTAATCAAGTATTTCAAGGTAAGCTTTCGATGTTTTACTACTGGGTGTAAATAATTTTACGTTACATAAACTTATTTTAGCGCAAGATAATGTAATAAACTCGGCTTTTCTTATGTTTCTTGTACTAAACTGTAAATATTTATGCTTTGGAAATATACGTATATAATTTAAAGCCCCTATTCAATAAAATATATTTTGATTTTATTTAATTTCAAACATTAAACTAACTTAAAACATAACCGTCATAAGTATTACTCTTATACTCCCAATACCTTTATACCAAATTATTTACTGCATGAAAAAACCTCCGATTTTGTTTTTTACATACATATAGGTTGTAGGTACTACATTCTACTAACTACCTATGCGGTATAACATCAGATGACGTCACAGCAGAATATAAAATGAAAGAAAGAACTATTGTCAGACGTGTAAGACTTTAAGAGGGTGTTGAAAACAGTATAACTATACTAAATTATAAAAGGATGATTTTGTGCAAATATTAAACTATAAACTTCGGGCGAGGTGTCCCATTCGCAATTCTCAAGTTATTCCCCACGGATTAGCCCTAAGGGTTGTCCTTCCCTACGGTTATACATGATTTAAATTTAAAATATATTCTATCTTTTATATTCCTTAGCTTAATTTTCTGTGCCAAATCTTAAAAAAGTAGTTTAAATTATTATTTGTCTCTCTGTAACGTACCTAACTATGGAAATTGGGCCGTGTGGTGCAGGCCGGCAAAAGAATAGCACCACCCCCTCTCTTCCCGTGGGTGTCGTAAGAGCCGACTAAGGAACTAATCCACGAGACGGACAGCAGCGTCTCCCTGCATCTTATTAAATCAACTGAGGTCCCATTTGTAAAAAAAAATGTATGTATTGTGTTGATTGTCAAATTTAAAGAAGTGTGATCAAAGTGCTAGTTTTTAAAACAAATATTTTGTTTGTTGATTATGTTATAATGAATGTATAATTAAGTAGTTGTAAGGCATAT
>DWPW01000931.1:0-10135 GCA_018252015.1 Astraptes brevicauda | reverse complement strand
ATACTTCAGTGCTTTGACTGAAATGTTTCTTTATAGAAATGAAGACGTGAGGTGTCTATTAGGCTGTGTTGTCGTTGCATGGAACTATACGTTATTCGAGATATAAGTTATTCGAGCATGTCAGATATTTAGAGGGAATGTTAAGTGAACTCAAAAAAGTTTCCTGTTGAAATGGCTGACAATTTGAATGCGACCAAAAGTCATGACTCATGTTTGAAAATGTAAAAAATATGTTACTTTTAAATACTCCAGTGCTTCATATTTTTATACAAATGGTTCAACTTGATGTGCTAGTTATCTCAAATGATAATGTGAAAATTATATGGAGAAATATTCTTAATTTGATCATTTGAATATATTTTTTGCTGTAATAAAATAATATACATGTATATAGACAAAATTATATTATTTATTGATACAAAATTAGATAAAAATTGGTATTTTAATCTTCATCCTCACTGGTCTTGTCTTCAACGCTTATTTCCATTTAGTCAATTTCTTCATTGTAGAATAGAAGTTAGTATTAAAAATTAAAAACAATGCTACGAAGACCAAAATAAAAAATGAAACAGTAATAATACAAACAATAGTACAGTAATCTGGATGAACAGTTTGAAGACGAAGACTGTCTCTAACATCGCCAGAAAACCGCCTCACACTTCCGGTTCCGTCCCCAAAGAATAGATAATAATAAAAACGGGAACGTAAAATAGAACAAGATGAAAAAAATATTGTCATAAGCAATTTACAAAAATAAGTGAACCCACTACAAACATTTTCACTTAAATATTGCCGGAACATTACTTCCTAGAAAGTTATCAGATCTCATATAGAGGTTAGCTTCTATTTCTATACCCTCTAAATTCACAAACTCTACACCTTATTCAAAATATGTGACTTGATCGTTTCTTTACTACAAAAACAACTTAATAAATTTGATGCTCATGCGTCACATGAGAATTTTTTTGTGTCACATGAAATTAGTTTGTGAATTTAGACCGTGTGAGAATAGAAGTTTACCTCTACTTGACGTCTGATAACTTCTTAAGAGTACTGTTCCGGCAATATTTACATAAAAACGATTTGGTTGGATTGTTATTGTCGTTTTCATCTTATGTAATTTTATGCGAGAGAATGAGAGATAGAGAAAGAGTTAGAAGAAAAGAGAGATGCGCAGTGGGAATACTGTTCTTAGCAGCTGTACGCTCCATACTTTATATATGGTTTAAGTTATATCGGCCCATGAAAATCGTCAGATTATATTTTTTCCGCAATCCTTAAGGGATTTCCTTCAAGATAAAAAAAATCAATCGCGCTCGAGTATTTCGAGGTGACATTTTTTTACAACTTTGCGACTCTTCTATTTCCTTATGCCACGCTCAAATCGTCAGATTATTGAAATATAGACTGTTCTGCATGTATTTAACTTACCTTACCTTAATCTGACTTGCTCGAGGATTTCTGAACATCGTTTTTTTTGTTACTAATCTGACGGGCTGCCCTCAACGTACGTCCCTATGTAAAGGACACATATATGGTAGGGGTACATTACAAGGTATAAGGTATCTCTCCATATGATTTTCCAAAGCGTTTAAGTAAGGCACAAAATCCCCTCTTGGGCTCACCTACTATTAGGTACAAAATGTGTAAATCATTAATGTTGCACTGCTATATGGATCTCTCCAATCTTGTGTGGTGAGATACTCAGTTATCTTCGATATACTTTCGATTTCCGACATATTTTCCAAACTTCAACATTAACTCATTACCTGAAAACAGGAGTTAAAAATATTATTGAACTGTTTCTCTTGCATTTCTAATATGTATTGTTTTTCTTTTCAGATGGTCTATGCTACCCACTGGACATAATAGTATATGGTATTTTAATTGTGATTTTCAATATTATTTTAATATTATTCCTAATCATGATAGTGTTTAATTATATTCTTAATATTCCATTTAGCTTTAGTTTACTGGGGTTACTTAGTATAGGGTTGAAACAAAGCAATAGGTATTTCAACACTAAAATATCCGAACCACCACAAGCACCAGATGCTGACAGAATAAGTGGGGCTACATTAGATAGACTATTAGATGTTTGTTCCCGAGCATTATGTACTGCACAAACAGCACAAAATACTCAAAATGTGAGAAATTCCAAATTGAAATTAACTTCTTCCACAAGTACATGTACAATTCGACGATCAGCCAGTACTGGTCGGCTACCTAACCTAACCCATTAAAGCTTTGGTTTTTTACAAATACAGGAGTCACCAAAAAATATTCGCCGAGAAAAAAATAATGGGAGCGGAGATGCATCGTTGTAAAAGGCATTTTATTTTGTGATTATCATTTGCATTTTGTTGTAGGAATATTGTTAACAAAATAACGAAATCGTGTGTAAGCATTGTTCAATCCTAGGGTTTAAATATTATTTGCTGCTTTCAAATATTGATCATTAGATGGTGGAACTTTTTATAATAGGAACTAAACTGTGATAATATTTAATTCACTTATTTTTTAATGCTTAGTTTTATAAGTTTAATTTTTTTACTGTGAAATTGTTTTGTAAAATAAATGATATCAGTAAAATATACTTTTTATTAAATAAAGCTAAAAAAGGAGGCATACTTATTCGAGGACTTCCAGCTTAGTCTTCAGGGTAGCAAAGAATCTGTGGCCGACCTCAGATAGGACTGTGATCTTATCTGGGATTGATTACAGATGTCCATGGGAGGCAGTGACATCAGGTGGGCTGCTTGCTCGTTTGCTATTTCCATAACATAAAAAAACTTATTTGAGGGGACCTCAACGTTGGCGTAACTAGAGGTGTGGGAAGTAGGTACACCTTGAGTTTTGAATAAGAGAAAACCTTGTTTATAATTCTTTACCAGGTTGGTTTTGTAGAAATCCATGATCTCGTAGTACTCTATTAGCATGTTTTATAGCCCTATCACGTACACTTGCGAGAACGTAATATAAGACTAACCCCAATATTCGCGGAAATTTGCCAAAATAGGTTTGTAAATTTAAAAAAAGTTATATACATAACAGAAGACATTATAGAAATGAAATAAGTCAAATGATATTTCAATAATATTTTATTTTCGTGATGCTTTAGTGAGAAGTGAAGACAAGTTAAAAATTATAAGAATTTGAAACACTCAGTTCAGACAAAACAAGCGTATTTCATATAAAATGCAACTGTGTCAATATACGAAGCAAGATCTTAGTTCGTATTCGTAGTACTTACAATCTATACTACATTGGTCAACAAACATTCGCAATCTTGTAATAAAGTAACACTGTAACAAAACTAATAATATGTACAACTAGAACATCACTTCTTGGGAGATGAGCACTTTTTCCATAAACTCCAGCACATTTCGAGCCAAGCTTTAGCTGTGATCGTGTTATGAGACACCACTAAATCCGTCTACCCTACCTCTATAAATTCTAATAAAGTGAGAGCTTATGGCTCGATACAGAAATATATAGGTAGCTATTATTATTTATCGGGAGGTCAAAATCTAATTCACAAACTTGGGGATTTAAAGTTCTAGATAATTAATTAGTAAATTCAGAGACCAGCATTGTTAACTATAATTATTAGCTCGTTGTAGTTACCATTGAATAAAAAAGTAATTACCTCATAAAAAGACCTTATTAACAAAATAAAAAAATAATACACAAAACATATATTATTCAGCTAAACAGTATCATGTAAGAAAAATGATATTTATAACTTTGAAATAACCAAGTAATAGACCAAACGTTTCCAGTTCCACTAGGCGTAAATGAAATGTACATAATAAAGATAAGGATTATGACCATAAACCCTATAATAACTATTACGTAATAGACAAAACCGATATATTTATTTACTTAAACCATCATCAGATTTCACTTAATCGTGTTGTATATATTTTCTTATACGCCCAGTGTTAATGATGAATTACAAAAAACAACTAAATTGTGCTTGTTAACTAGGATACTAATGACTAGCCTTAGTTAAATCGTCACAAGAGATGCTTACTTTAACATTGTTTAACATAATGATGCATTGATACGTTAGTAGACAAATCTCCTATTGACATATTACATATTTGTATTATATAAATAACACGATTATTAACATTCGATTTCTATGACACCCTAGAACTTATTTAATATTATTGCCATATAGGTTGCTGTTTGGGCACATCTTGTATATTATTTGATTAGTAAATACACTGTAAAGATACACTTTTAAAAGCTTCTATTACTTACTGGATTCTACGCTATGAAAACTAGCAGTAGCATGCAAGAGTTGTTTACGTAGCTTCAAATTATAAATTTTGTATTACATAGCTAGTTATTTGAAGATAATAATAGTAAGATTAATTAATCTTAAGCCTAGTAAATGATGAAAAATAATTTTATCTTTCCTATTGCATTATAGCTTTTGTGAATATGAAAGATAAAGAGTATAAATTTAAGGATTTAATAAGAAGTGACAAGTTTCTTTTGGCGTTAAGAAATAGTTTATATTAGAGTATGTCAAGTTAGCAAAAATTGGTAAAGTACGGGAAGTAGCCCCTAAAGAATTTAAACGTAGATTTTACAAAGTGATAGTACTAAGCAGTTTAAATTAGTTTTCATATAAAAAGAAAAGAGTATTAGTTATCGTTGGCAAGCCGCTCGTTTCTCTAGTAACAATTACAGTAATTGCTACAGTGGAAAAATATGCATAAAATTATTGTTTTCTATTTTTTGCGATCGTAGTAATCGATGTAATTGAACAATAACAATATATCATAACGCTGCACACACCGCATATGCTACGCACCGCTATTTAAAAGGCCTCTAGTGTTCACAAGTCAACAAACAAAATACCTATTCCAACAGCTCTTACAATTATTACCAAAAATTCATAATTGTACTTTTGTAAGTACTTATAGTTTTGCTGTATAG
This sequence comes from Astraptes brevicauda, assembly GCA_018252015.1. NCBI lineage: Eukaryota > Metazoa > Arthropoda > Insecta > Lepidoptera > Hesperiidae > Astraptes > Astraptes brevicauda. The sequence goes on along the minus strand of DWPW01000931.1, from coordinate 5,182 downwards.
TCCATGGGGGAATTCTGATTATTATTTTTGTACAACTAGTAAAAATGGGTAAACGAATAAATATGAACGGATTTTATATAATAATTGTAGTTTGCAAAGTAAAAACAGACAAATAAAGATAAACTATACAAGTTATCACCAACTGCCAGTACAGATTTCCCCCAATGTACCCTATACCTTGCCAATCTTCGTTAACGATTGTTATATTTATTTATCAACCGTACCGACAACACAAGTCGTCGCATCAAACACATTTTCAAGGTGTTTATCACATTAATATTATAACATTATTAACATTGAAGTGATTGGAAGGGAAAGAAAAGTTAACAGTGACCATAATTATTATTCCGTGTAATTAGACACAGAATAAAAACATATGTTAATGGTTTACTCTCGTTTCACACGCTTGTGTCTATACACGATCTCTTTATTTCATCTTGGTCAATGAATACAAGTCTAACGCAAATATGAAAATGGACATGCAAGTCACAGTCTTACATGTCTATTGTTTTTAATTGAATATTTATATGAGATCTAACCATTTTATTCGTTATTGAAGAGGACGTCGGGCATCTTGGACAATACATTTACTATCCCTTCAAGCAATTTTACAAAAAAAATGTAAAGAAAAATATTATGGTGCCTGGTAACATTTCTTTCAATCGAGGATCGATAAGAGATAACATAAATATCTACAACAAACACCAAACAAAGTAAAAATTGTAAATTACATGAAATAACATCAAACAACTTTGGTCCAGTATAACAATACAGCATTAACAATTTCTCCATCACTACCCTAAAATGTTTATTAGGTATAAATTGGCAAAAGATATATAGAACTAATTATAAAATTTTCTCAACGAGCAAAGAATAATATTAATGCATACTGTCTACTCTACTAGAACTACCTAAGAGTCTTTAGCGATGACTGCAAATCTGCTGTATCAAGCGGAGAATCGCACTGACCATCCTTACTCTTTAACCGACCAACCCTACGTAATTATCACAAATATGTAGAAAAGTACAGATGGCGTTGACCAGTAAACGATGTCTTATTATGAAACATTGGGTATTCTACAAAAATTTAAGCAGATTTGCCTCTTAAGTTTACCTTCTAAACTGAAAGAGAGGCGGCGGAGTCTGTGATTCTACGGATTTATGCAAAATCGGAGGATATACACAGTTTGCCTCGGACCCCGCCAAGAATCTTTCTATGGTGCATATCAGTCTGGCGATCTCAAGATTCGAAGCAATTTTGTCATTCCAAACTACAAAGTGAGACAAGCCAACGCCTTTGAAGTGACTGAGGCGGATCCGGTAAACAACTTTTTTTTTATGTTACTGAAATAGCAAACGAGCATGCAGTCTACCTGATGGTAAGTGGACACTGCCGCCCATGGACATCTGTGATCGAACCCCAAATAAAATCACAGTCCCACCTGAGGTCGGCCACAGATGCGTTGCTACCCCTGAGTACTAAGTTGGAACGCCTCGAATAAGTATGTCTCCCTTACTACACCCTTCAAACCAGAAAACAGCAGCACTTAACACTGCTATTATTAGACAGAAATAGGTGTGGCGGTGGTGCCGCCGGAATCGAACCACAAAGATTTCTACCACCTTTAAACTACGGACCTGTCTACGCTACCACAGACGATTCCCTTCGAGATACTTTGGTACGAGCTGGCCCGCCTCCGTCCGTAGTATTACGGACCATAGGAAGCCATAAGATACGTTACTATCGAAATTGTTACCAATAACGTGACGTGACATGTATGTAATGAAATCTGTACTCTTTTACAAATCTATGTAAATATATACTTCTAATGTACCACACTATGAATTGAATACGTAATTATGGTAAACAACCGACTAGATAAAATGTTAAACTATGGACATTTCTAATTGGATATGTAAGTGAATGATATTTAAATAAAGTGCATTATAAACTAGCGACAGCTACTTTATAGTATTATGACTAAGATTAATTACGTAACGATGTAATTCAAAACGTGTAAATAAATGTCATTGTATTGAAATTGATGATGCCATCGTGAGATATTTAAAAACATTGTAAAATTGGATTAGCAGAGACGTAAAGTAATAAAATATAATACATATGTCTAAATGACGAACTAAGCCTTATAAGTCGTGCCTTAGCTAGATCCAAATTAGGACTTTTCGTTACCTGTAATACTTAATGGAAGTATGTAAAGTTACTATGCAAAATTTATTGTTTTTCGGACTTAGTACCGTCATTACAAAACTTATTTATGTGGCAGCAAAATAATTTTATACACTATGTTTTATGTTGCTTTGATTTACCTATTTGGTATTATTAAAACACAAACAAAAGTGATGTTTTGTACCAATCGATTGTTAGACATAATTTGCGTTTACAAACTACGTACGTCTTAAAGATAAAATCTTACTATTTGACATTCATTATCGTTTATCTTTGGTCCCAGGACAGCAATTATTGTAACTCATTTGGCCATTTTGAAATTTCATATTGTTACCATTTTATAATTTTATATTCTTATATAATAAATTGAACAAACACTTTAGTTTTCTTTTAATGGAAAAATCCACACCATATTGACTCACGATGACACCATCTTTCCTTGCTCATACAACTAGTTAATACTTGTATCCAAAAAAACCTCCAAGTTACAATGAAGTATTCCTTCTGAATGCGCTATGATATAGGGTCCTTTAAAAACGGCAATGAGAGGCCGATTACTTTGGCAAAATATTGGATAATGACCACTCACAGTGTGGTGGCTATGCATCAATATTTGTATGCATTTAAAGAAACTAAAGCGAGAGAATATTCAAGATTCTATATAACGTATCAGCTTGACGAACGCAAGGCTCAATAGGATTAAACAATGTGTGAAAATTAAAGTTGGCGTCAATATTGTAGTCATAAAGCACCATAATGCCAATAGCTGTGCATTGGGATGCCATGCATTCGTCAACATGAACAGCTTGCTTATCAATAAATTAACCTTATTTATTACATTAAGTTCCCGATTCAGCATTATCTCTTATTGTACTATGTTTATATTTCACCAACTTCGACATTCGACCCGCATGAATAAAGTTCAAAATTGCTACGTAATTGATCACCACCAAGCGTTATACAATCGCCCCATTAAAGCCTAACTTCCTGAATAAAGTAACGTTATCATTTCAGGTACTAAATATTTAACATAACATACACACTGATTAATGTAGGTGTAACTGTATTTATCAGAATACAATTGAACAACAGTAAGTCCTAATGACTTCTAAGCTTCGTTGTATTTTCACACTAACATATGGAATGTTTTCACGTCCCTTTAATGTTGTGTCAGTCATTATCAAATATGTAACTAGTGTAAATAAAATTACGTCTAACATTCGCAAAATATATACATTCCAGTATAATGACAATATGAATGCGAAATTCAATCACAGAATAAACAAATATATTATAATAGGCGTAATAATAATATAAGTACAAATGCGTCGTAATAAACCCGTGCTTTTAAAATCGTTTTTAACATGGATTTTATGACTAGAATCAAAATGCATAATTATTGTAAACTTATAGGTACAAAATAGATAGATACAGATGTACATTCATTTTTGCCCATAGGAATACAAAAAAGCGACTACACTTCTCAATGGGGGAAACATTGAGATTAAAGATTTGAGTTACTGAAACATAACTTCTCCATAATCGTCAGCATATATAGATTGACAGCATAGATAGATGTGTAGAAATATTCGTTGGAGGCCAAATAATCCTTCACATTTCAGAGATGACTGGAGCCATGTTCACGTTATAATTAAATGTACTTCTTGTGCCTATCTATTTTATAACTTAGGTGTAAGTAATAAGCAACAAGCATGATATGAATTTGGCAACAATGTCTTTTAGTTATCCCTTAATAGTATAATCCATTACATTTTAAATTTTTAATATGCAATATTTTATTCTTTCAAACTCAAAACACATTTATCTTAATATACACTTGACATTAATGGATATTTCCTTTAGAATAGCAAGCTCAATGAAGTTACATATTATTGCTTATTACTTTACACTTGAAAAAGTGGATTCAATCAACTTTGCAGAAGAATAGTTACAATCACAAGTTACATTATGTGACATTTCTCACGACCACCAGTTGATGTTTCTCCACCTTCTTTTACCACCTTGTCTTTTTTCTTCTTACTCTTACCATCAACTTGAAGGGAGACATTTCTGTTTTTCTCCATGTTGAGAAGCTCCTAGAAATGAAAGAAATTCATTTAAAATTTTTGTAGACAAAATTTTTACATTCACAATGATTTATATCAATAAGTAGAATACCAAAAAGTAAAAAAAATCTAGCGTGTAGTCAGCTGTTGAACTAGCAAATGGCTGATATATTAATCAATATTAGGGGGAGCCACTACCTCCTTGGCGACGCCATGTGGTGAAAAATCCAATGTAATAAGTTTTTACATTTCGAAGAAGACTGGGGGCGGCTATCCATCCCCACGTTGGCGAGGCCCATTGTGTGCTATTACATTTATAATGAATATAAGGAAATTAAGGATAAACTGATAAAGGGCAAGTGATGAGTGATCTTTAAAAATGTATATTCGTAGATACGGACACGGATATTTGGTGTCAAGACCCGCGGATACAGGTCTTTATTTTCTTACTCAGTTCGTGTAGGCTAGCGAGACCTTAAAACGGTAGTAGAAGCTATGCTCGCTGCACCAACAAGCAGGACATGTGTCGACTTGCATTGCATTTTTTATAGTTAGGAAGTAGCAAATGACCATGCATTCCACCTGATGGTACGTGGCAACTGCCATCCATGGACATGTAATTGACCCTAGATAAATGAAAGTAACCTAAGGTTGACCACAGATGCGTTGCCACCTCAGAGGACCACATTGAAACGCCTCAGATAAGTATGTCTCCCTTATCACACTCTTCAAACCAGAAAACATCAACAATTAACACTGTTGCCAGGGTCGAACCATATATAGTTCTACTACATTTTGTTAACTATTTAGTGTGACACTGGGCCATGTTGATAACGTATGTGTATGGTTATAATACAAAAGGGAAAATAAAGTCTGGTAAAAACCTTTCTAGTTTAATTTGGAATCATTTTGAGATATTTTTCATCAC
>DWPW01000930.1:0-10139 GCA_018252015.1 Astraptes brevicauda | reverse complement strand
CGAACATTAAAAACTATTGTTATAAACACAAATTGACGTAAGGAAGGATGTTTTAATTACCTTCCAGTTACCTATCTATATTCTCAATAAAATAAATCGTATTTTTTGTATTACTTTATCACACAAATAGTCTCTTGATTTTGTTTTTTTGTAAATTATCTGGTTTTGTAGCACTTTGTCCATTTTACAGCACATTTACTTATTATGTTTTTGAGCACATACGTCTCACTTTGTAGGTCAATGTTCCTAGGTAATGAGCACCTACATAAATTTTGTTGAACAGAAAATTTGCTTTATATCTTACATACAACCCACTATCTTGAAGATATTTCTAACGTTCAGTTCTACCATAGATTTCCGGTTAAACTAACTTCAGTAAACAAACCTTACCTCTACTTGCCTAAAGTGACGACGAGTTTCAACTTCAACATAGATATACGGACATATTAAGATTTAAGTCATTTTTGCAAATACAGTATTCATGACTTATCTATGTTGGTAAACTGTTCAATACGTACTTAAATTGACATAGAATGATAGAGATACTATGCGAATATGTAGGCGTAAGTTGAAAATAAGTTACACTATTAAAAGCAATTTTTATTATAAATTTTTTAGTCTTCAGGACACCTACATAATGATTGATAGAGGTATATTATTTACAGTGAACTTGAATTTGTCAAATAAGTAACCCCTCAAATGCCATGGAGAACCGGTAAATATAAAAGTAAACGTGATTTAAAAAACAATTTTTTAAATTTGAGTTTTAATTTTTTATACTATTTAAGGTCAATATCTAAGTTTTATAGAAGTAAGCTATAGGAACAAATTGATATATTATATTGCGTACAAATTTACATATTAAAAATGAAATAAAATTTAAAGTGTCTTATAAGTAAACGGTAGGTACATATTTACATATTTGTTCTTAATATACCCTTTAATACTGCATCTTTGGAGTCTAATATTCAGTAAACTTCTTGATTGGGAGAGTTTGAGCTAAACCCTACTCTACATGTTTGTTCCGGGTTGTACGCCTAACTTTTTGAACTATTCTGTGTGTAGATTGTGGTTAGAAAGTTATCTAAATAGCTACTAGACAACTTTAGAAAATAAGAAAGAGAAAGGTAAGAAAATAAATAAATGTAAAATAAATTAAAGCAATGAAAAGACGTAAGAAAGGTATATCTTGAATAAAGACGTAGAATGGAGAGTTAGTAGAGTAGGAATTATAACATAATATATGTATGTGTAATTTTTTTAACTATTATCATTGCCAACCCGTAATTTTTTAATAAGTGAAGGGTTTCTTTTCACCATGAAAAGAGTTGACAATATAGATTATGGAATAAGGTGCTAGGCAAGTACCGGTTAGTAAAGAATCAAATGCTTTTGTCAAATGGGATGATCAAGAATCCCTGTATTTTCTTAAGAATAATTTTTTAAACTAGCTTAAAATAAAAACAGGCAATTAAAAGTAGCAAAAAGAATGAGGCAACAATTTTGGTCCTTTTTGTAAATTCTTTTATAAGTAGTGCTGAATAATAAAAAATACTTGTATAGGTACATTTTATCAATTTATGCAATCCTTATATTGCTTTGAAAAAGGATAACAATTAAACTATTTACTAAAATATAAACATTAAGTATAGGAAATATTGAGAATAAGTATTTGTTACGATTGGAACATTTAAGATAAACTTCAAACGGTAGCAATTAAAGGTTAAGATAAAAATTACGTTGTCTACTTCAAGTTTCAGCCACTTTTAAATTTACACTTAAATCTAACGTTCTATCTTATGTTAAGTCATCTTATCTTAACTTAAAATTAAAAAGGTATAATTCAAAAATTAAATAAAACATTTTTAAATTCAAAAATGTAATCAAAATTAAATAAGGTAAATTTACATTGAAGTTTTATTTTTTTTATTACGTGTAGAGTCTATGTCTAAGTGCAAAAAAGTAATATTTTTATGTAGGTAGGTAATAGGTACCCATGCCTTAATATCCACTAAAATAACACCCCAAATTATTTTTACCACAGAGTTTATTGAGTGCTGATAGTTTAGTTAACAAAATGATCAAACGTTATCTCAAAAACAATTTCAAACCAAATATTAAAGTACTTAAGTCCACTTATTGTCTAGTAGGTGTAACAAATTATAGTTTTGGAAACATATAATGAAAGAAACACTGCTGCTTTTTTATATTTCTTGTAGTTATTTCATATTTGACTAAGATTAAAAAAATATCAGAGAATATTGTAGGTATTTTTGACAATTCATACTATCTATTCAATAATTTTAATAATATAAGTCTATATTTTCCTCTTAGGCATTATAAAGCTTAGATCTTTTTATTATTGGACCAAAGTAGCAAACGAACATGCAGTCCATCTGATGGTGATTGCTATCCCTGAGGACTAGGTTGGACCGCATCGGATAAGTATGTTTCCCTTAGCACACCCTCCGTACCAGAACATAGCAGCGCTTAATACTGCTATTATTAGGCAGAAATAGGTATGGCGGTGGTGCCGCCGGAGCTGAACCCCAAAGTGTTCTACCACTTTCAAAAATTATTAAAAGTTAAATCCTAAGTTAAGAAAAGAACCCTTGTATTTCTCAAAGAAGAAACTAAAGAAGCTTGAAAGATGTGTTTGATAAGACACATAGAGTCGGTTTAACTATCTAGACGTCCCGGGCAAGTCATACATTTGGCGCCCCGAACGAGTCATACATTTGGCACCCCGGGTCACACGTTTAGCACTCTTTATCAGCTCTAATATGTATTATAAAGCGGAAGATATTTCTATATTAGATAAACTTGGAAAGCGGTAAAAAGTAATGTGGTAAAAGCTCTAGGGTCGAAGATGGAATGCTTCGTAGGTACACTTCTAAGAGGTGTTCCAATTTAGTGTTTATGGGTGGAAACGCATCTGTGGACAACTTAAGTTAGGACTTTACACATCTTAGTTGATCATATATTTTCAAGGGCGCTAGTGGTCACTTATCACCAAGTGCATCATAGTCGTTTTCTACTTTTATGAGTATTAGGTATAAAAAAGCAAAATTCTCATAACTTAAAAAGAAAAAAACACAATTATTGCTTGTTACATTTTTATCTTATTGTAAAATGTGAATATTTTGTTAATAAAAAATTGTATCCAATTATAATAATAAATTAAACACAAAAATATATTATTTATATATTGGTCCCTACCATAGTACAGGCGTTGCACAATGTGATGACTCTCCCGGATCCTAGTAAGGTCCCACACTTTGAAAGGCTACCATAAAAGTGTAATGTAAGAGCAACTTATATAGAATTTTTACTATTTACACTGCACTGCATCCAGCTAAAGAAACCTTTCAGTCGTAACATATTTTCTGGTACGTGACCGTGACTTTGTGGTCACTTCAAGGATACGGGACAAAGCGACTTTATACTTAAATAAGAGCAAAAATTGACACAAAATTTTCAAATTTATTATAATTGTTTTTTACAATGTATGCAATCTTAGATTTCACATTGCGGTAGGTATTTCCATAATTGTTTCTAGTTATCGCAATTTAAAACTAATTTTGGGAAAACTTTAATTATGTACGAACAATTGAATGACAATTATTATTTTCTTTAAACGTTCCCACATGATCAAAATTTCAAAAAGTTCTCACATATAGGTAGATACACAAAATAAAAAATCAAACGAAAAATGAAGTAATGCAGCTAGATAATTAATAATGATAAACCTAAAAAACGAAGTTACAGGAAACTATCTATGTAATAGAGAGATATAAGAATTACCTTTAAAAGTATAGAAATTAATACAGCTACATTTCCCTAATAACAAATATTAAACGTACTGCACGTTCTTAATTACTATTTTTAAGAAGAGAACTCGAATCAAAAGCATCAATATTTATCCTTCGAATATGTATACAGCACATTAATATGATAAGTTTTATTAGCCGGTGATCTCAAAGCAAACATTAATAAATTACAAGCCTAATGCACATCAGCAGAGCGCCGCCAAAATCGCGAACTCTTTGATGGTTTTTTTATTCAAACCGACACCACATGTGCGAGGCTCGATAAGTATTATCGACTTGTAGACGGCTATTGCCTTAACGACAGATTGAAATAAAATGGGAAGAAGCTTCGGCATCTTAAAAGGCTTAGTGAGAAAATAAAAAGGTAGGAGCATTATTTGCTTTAGTCAAATGAGTTTCTGCGGTCCCTGCTACGGAACGTACTTGGCGGCCTTTATTAACGTCTGCATACGACTCAAAGACACGTCACATTCAAATATCACACTAAAAGCGTCAATCTACATACGTCCTATTGAGTAAATCCTAAAAGTCATTTATACCGAGACCCTATTCGATTGAAGTAGATTACAAATAATGAATAAAATTGCATACGAAATGAGTAGACCGAGACCGTCCGTGAATGTAGGATTGTTTGAGGGGGGCTGGCTGTGTGGGGGGATGGCTTATTGCCGGTAAATCCTTAGTTAGTATAGCACGCAGATGAACCGCCGTGTGGATACGTCAAGCTTCATTCGCGTCTTTGATCCATGCGGAAAGTGCTGGCTCGTCGTACTTTACACTTATTAATGTTGCGCTTTGGATGTTGCGCGTTGCCTCGCTTGTTTTTAACTGACTTCGAAAAGACGGCGGTTATATGTTCGTCTCTACTTATTTTTATGGATCAAAAAAGAAAAATTGGTACACGGATACATTTTTGATAATTATATACCTGCAAGAATAGTAAATCTATAAATATATGTATATATTACGAAACATTTCGGAATTATAGATTTTTTTCTAGATCATTCTTACTTTTAGGCAGGTAACTATTGTATGTACCTATTGAATACAATAGTTTTATAATTAAAATTGAAGGTAGACGTTAGACGTAATTAAAATTTGAAGAATAGGAAATTTGAAAGGAATTAATGTAATTAATTTGGAAAATGGGCTCTGCCAAAACTGGTTCTTTCAAATTTTAAATAAGGAATATCTAGTAACAACATGTTTATTACTTCATTGTTAGTTACATTCGATTATTATAATCTGCTGATATGATACAAAACTGTACTACTATTTTAAGACATCTGTGTCACTATTATAAACTTTAAAACTATAGCCATAAGGTCGAAAATTAAAATTCACTCACTACGTAGCTACTGAAGTTATTTCTTCTTCACTGATTTGGTGTCTTTTGGGTAGTTATTATTTTTTTATGAAAATATTTCTTATCTTATTGCAGTCAGTCGCCTTAAATTATCTAGAAACATGGCAGTGTTTCAGCCAATTTCTGATTAAGGCTGGCGAAACAGTACTGTGGTTATATTACACGAACTATTTGGAGCCACTTTTCACCGCTTTACAACTCAAAATATATTGAAGCTATATACATGAAATTTGGTTTTAGACTGCATAACATCTCAAAATTCGTGATGTTAGCTCAAACAGTTATTGGATTATGAATGTGTAAAACCATTTTTATCATTGTACTGACTAATTTATATATCAAAAACCTAACCCACTTCCAGGTGAGCTACAAACTTTAAATTTGGCATTTAGCTGACTAATAATGCATTTACAAAGAAAAAACAGCAAATAGTTAAGATTTCAAATATATTTCCTTCTATTTATATTTTAATATTTAGTGCTTGCCGAATTAGCAATAGCAATGACTTTTGCTATGTTTTGTCCCACCAATTGAAAATTGTAATATGGACTTACTGGAAATGGAGTATATCAATATTTATTCATAATTTATGTATATTTTTAGGTTACAAAATAAAGATAAATCGAATAATAGACTGTACACAATAAATCATCATACAAAATGATAAATATATGCTTTTAATATTTATAATATGAGCGATTTCTTTAATTTATACATTATGACGTAGCTTTTATAAGTAGGCTTAAGGACTTTCTACGAGTATTTATCGATTTTTTACTCTACGAGCACAAAATATACAAACTCTAAACCTTAGTCATGACTTGTAGTAGGGCGTGAAGAAATAGCATATTGTATATCCCTGTAACATTTTGTACGAAATGTTAATTGGTGGGTAACTTAATATGTATCAGAATAGGCTTCTATTTCCACATTTATGTTTTGATCAGATTATTTTGTTAGCTATTTTTGATATTAGCTGTGTATTCGAAACATATAACATAAGTTATTACAATAATTCGAAACAATTACTTATTTATTATTGAAATAACAAAAATACCTCAATTCATGTAGTATGTCATATAGTATGAACTACGACTAAGATATTATGACACATCAAGGTTCAAGAATGTAATTTTTTTTTTACAAAAAAATAAATTTGTAGTATCTGTTTGTAACGTCAACATAATAACGAATAACTGTGTATGAAAATACACGGTATATTTAGTATATGTTTACCTGTTTGTCTATCTGTTTGTTTCGGGTAATCTTCGAAACAGCTAGACCGATTTTGACGGGACTTTCACTGGTATAAGGCGTAAGTAAGGCTACATTTTTTGAAAAATAATTAGAGTCCAGCGCAAATAATTAAAACCCATAAATTCTTTCTTGGCTTACTACTTAATCGGCAACGTCAATGTTGGTTGCTTTCGGATACATTACAGCCATGTCATATTACATTTTTCTAAAGGCGGGTGAAACCGTGGAGACTAGCTAATAATAAATGAAATAATTACTCGTAAATTTTTATTTTTTTAAATAGATAGGTAGGTACTGTAATATTGAATATAGTAGCCATATTTATTATTTATAATAGTAATACTAAGGCATAGTCAAATCATTTTGGAAACGTTTTTGCGTTTGTGTAGTGTGATACATACAGTGAGCAAAACCGCAATAAACTAGTTTGCACTAACTACCACGTGTGCGTACTCTTGTGTCAGTTGTATCATAGTAACGTTAGAAATGTCATGTCATGCTAATTTGTGTATCATTTTTTATTGCTTATATTAGTTCATTAATTTTTTTTTCAATCCTTAAGTATTTTCATAGTTTTTTTTAGTGGCTAATTGATATTATTATTTGATATTAAAATTCTTCTTCTAAAAAATCTTTAAATACAATCAGACCGAATATCATTAACATTAATGATTTATCGGATGGAAGCGAAAAGGAACATGTCTTCAAAATGTATAGAATTTAACAAATTTATAAGCGAATAAGCTCGGGCTTAGAACGTACGTGGAACACTGAAACGTAGATAAACATTTCCCTCAGCGTAAGAGGACAACTTGCAAAAACAGTTTAAGACAAAAAGTAGCGAAAACCAGAAATGAATCAGGGCGGGCGGGCGGCCTCCTGCCCGGGAGGTGAGGGCCCAACAACATTGGCAAGTGATGTAGAGTTAACAACGTTTAGAATGTTCTCGAAAATTTAAAACAAAGGCTTCATACACAGAAAATGGTTTAAAATGTAGATTATATACAATTATTTAACTATGCACTGTATTAATTATGTTGCAATAGGTATAAGTGGCGAAGTAAGATACTTTGTTGTTTCACTCCGGTAGCACTACTGTTATACATTTCTATCTTATGACTGCAATTTTAAGCGCGGGTTTGAGTGACCGCTAGGTCACTACCAAATAAGATTGGAGTCCTATCTGAGTTTGACTACAGATTGCTACACCTGAGGATCTAGCTGCAGTGGAAATGTACATTGTATAATGTACAATGTATGTTGATCTTCCTGACATCCTTCAGAACAGTATAGAGACGGTTAATGCTGCTGTTATTAGGTAGAAACAAGGATGGCGGTGGTGTTGCCAGCGTCAAAGCACTAAAGGTCATACCACCTTCAAAATGCTAATGGGCATTTAATAACCTGATGCTTAGTTGCCACTGATACTTATAATTGAAGTCATTTGTTAAGACTACAAAGAACATGTGTAAAATAAATGAAGTTGAATTCTAAGGACTAATTTGTAATGCGTCATGAAAATTAGCCGACTCATAACCATAATAATAGTAGGTACTCAAATTTATTCATATTAAGAAAGTTAAAGATATGCATATAAATTTACTGTTTAAATAAAGGTCAATGAACACATTATTTTAGAAATCATAATTTCTTTAATAACGGTGTAGTGATTGTGAGACTTCGTGTGCTTTTCATGGTGAAGTTCAATTAAATTTTACAATTATTTAATTGCTTTGTCCACCGTTATTCTAATAACAATAGGTATCTCTTTTAGCTTGAAATACAATTAACATTTTTAATATATCTTGATTTCTTTTTCATAACATTTTTATAGCTAACCACTGATCATACAATAAGGTTGACATATGCATTCAACATGGCGACATAGACATAATAATACAATAGAGGTTGACTTATAGTAAGTTGCGGCTACTTCTTATGGATACAGACCTGGACATACCAACTCTACATAGATGCGTCGCTACTCTTCAGGACCAAAATGGTAGCCTCGTAATTATCTAAATCAACTGGCATCCACACCCGTCAATTGAAACATAAGAATTGATACATGTATCAATATGATTATTCATTTCCTTATAAGGTGGAAAGCTGGTTCAAATCAAATCAAAAATCTTTTATTCAAAGTAGATAATTTACAGAATTCTTTTTAAACGTCAATTTCAAGTTGAAAAACATTTGTGGTTCAACTTCGGTGGCACCACCGCCACACATATTTTTGCCTAATAAAAGCAATGTTAAGCGCTGCTGTGTTCTGGTTTGAGGGGTGTGGCAAGGGAGACATATCTATCCAACTTAATCCTCGGGGGTAGCAACGCATTTGTGGCTAACCTTAGGCATGACTATCTGGGGTTGATTACATCGATGGGCGCAGTGGCCACTTACCATCAAGTGTACTGCATGCTTGTTTGCAAGTATTGTAAGGACTATCTCTTATAAGGACTAACTTACATATTAGGCGGCCATTTTAGTCCTCAGGACGGATCTCAGATAGAACGCCTAAAGTAGACCATAAATAGCAGAGACCTTATGGACAGATGGACTATATGTTTGTATTACAAGCTTACAAGTTTCATTGCTACTTCAACTTATAAAAATACAACTAAAATCCTTACCTAGACGTAATACAAGTAAAATATTGTGTCTAGTAAACGGCTATCAAAACTGTTAGTACCTAAGTATAATATATTAGTAATTATAATTATAATAATCCGAACACAATACCCGGAAGACTCTGAAAGCGTATAATTAAAGTGCAAGCAATCCAAGTAGAAACTGAAAACAATTGAACTACTGTGAAATCAGTTACATTTAGAAATTAACCTCTTGCTCAATATTTAAAATTAACGGTACGAAACAATAGAAGTGATTAACAGAGAACGATATAAAAACTTAATTATATAGATAATTTTGTAATAACATAGTCTGTGTACTTTCAGAAATCAAGACGTTAAGGAGTTTTTTATAAGTAGGTACGCAAACTGAGTACGTAATTGCCGATTTTATAAAATTTTAATGTCTTTAAATACATTTAAACGTGTTCAGTTGGTCATGTCATAATAAATTAAATTGTAACTACTGTAAAGGTATTGTATTTTAGCAATAATATACCTACTAGTACAGAAATGTTGAAAGGTTACTGACAAAATAATTGCCATTTTTGGTGGCACTCATTGCGTGATATACACACTACTTTACAATAAGTACCATACTAACAAATAATTATGAAATGTAAGTAGGACAACACGTTAAATTGTATGCATAAAAAAGGGACGAACATATGCAAACTTCGCAAGACTGACTTTATATACAGACACACAAACCTAGAAACGACCAATCCCGACTGTTCAGATGTGACAATTATCACGTATTATATGTGGCATATTTGGTATATCAATGAGTTTCAGTATTAAGAATTTTAATACTACTTTTCACTACAGGACATGACTTTATGTAGAAATAGAATGCCTTAATTAACGTCTTTTAATTGACATAGGGCCTTGCTGCCATTAGAGCCGTGTGGTGTCGGTCTTGAAGCGCACGACACCTCCCTCTCTTTGACCAGAAGGCGAATATGGAACAAAATCCAGGTTCAGAATAGCAGTCTCTTCTCACTAACATGCATGCCAGTCGCGGCGACTATTGGCAAAAACTCCTATTAGTAGACG
>DWPW01000929.1:0-10139 GCA_018252015.1 Astraptes brevicauda | reverse complement strand
TGATATGAGTAGTCCTCGCAGTTCCGATAGCCCCGGGAGCGCACACATGACTTACGACTCGCACATCGACTATGTTGACCGCTCCTTGAGTACCGGAGACTACCCTGATACTCCTCGCTCGGCCCGGGATACGGGAATCGACACTGAATAAGTTATATATTGACTTAAAAAGACTGTACGAGTGGCCCAGTACACGGCAAGGACTTTTATTGCAAGAGTATAGTCTTAATCAATTCTTAATGAACTCAGTGATGATCAGTGAACTCAGTGGTGATGAGTAACGGAACTTCGTTTTACGGAAGATAGTCTAAGCAGTCGATTTCGGGTTTTTTCCTTTGGTTAAAAATCGTCGAGTTTGTGGGGAAGGTCATTCACCCCCTCCGCCACCCAGTTTTGGTGCAGCGTGGTGGGGGACGCTCCAGGCCTCCCCTAGCCGTAGATCGAGCCCGTGCCCAGCAGTGGGGTACAGACGGGGTCGCATCTCAGCGGGCCGGTAGGTAAGACGTGTCTAGTGGCTTCAGAGCTCGTAAGCCACTACGCCCGTCTGGCCTATCGTCTCTGCTCTTACAACTGACTCTTCCAGCTTTGGACGTGTGGTATGTTATTTTTGTTTATTGTAATCCTTATTTCCAGGTGCAAATAACAACAATAGTTTGAATTGATTATCTGACATTTTTTTTAAGAAATCTATAAAAGCGTTTCAAAACGGTAGTGTGTAACTAAATGAATTCAATCCCATTCGTTACTCATAACACTGAATTTGTTTTTAAAACTTAAAAAATTATGAATTGAAAATTCAAGTTATATCAATTTGCGTTGCTGACTTTATTAGTGACGTGATTTATTCGTAAAACCCCTGATAAACGAACTTTCAATCTTCACTGTGATCGAATCGATCGTAATCGTGAAAAAATCTTCCGCAGTACCAAACGACGACTACCGTTCGACCGGGCAGGGTGAGAACGAGGGTCTGTTGGAGATTTTCAACATGGACAACGACGACAGTAACGTGAACATGGGCGAGCAGGTGTTAGAGCTCGTGCCCCTGGATGACGATATAATGTTCGATTGCGAGCGCGTGCAACCGACCCGACGCTTCGTGGACGTGCAAGCCG
This sequence comes from Astraptes brevicauda, assembly GCA_018252015.1. Classification (NCBI taxonomy): domain Eukaryota; kingdom Metazoa; phylum Arthropoda; class Insecta; order Lepidoptera; family Hesperiidae; genus Astraptes; species Astraptes brevicauda. The sequence continues at coordinate 9,024 of DWPW01000929.1, read as the reverse complement.
ACGACGACTCCTCGCTCGGCTCGGACCTCGTCTTCGAGACTACGCTGCCGCACGCAGAATACTGCATGCCGGGCATACCGCTCGTGTTCCCCGAATTGAAGAACATGATCAAACGTAAATTCACGTTTTACAACGTCCACGGGGACAATATCAAGTTGTTGGGCTCGGGTGCGTACGGATTCTTGTACTTTTTTTCTTGTAGAATTTAATTATTTTATTAATTTCTTAATTATAATATATTGAAATTATGCATCGTTACTTAAATGCAATGTGTGTGCTTGTGGTAATTCCAGATTTTGTTTTTCAACAATTTGTGAGGAATTGCTTGAAAGTATTTTAACAATAATGATATATTGTAAAAGGTACTGAAGTACACATAAGGAGTGTAGAACTACAGGTTTATACATTTGATTTCATGACAATCGCGTTTAATTGTATTAAAAATCATAAAAAAATAGCAATATATGTTTGTTATTTGACGGTGTGAAAAAATAATATAGCAACATATATTTGTACATTAACAATGTGTACGTTTGTTCGTACAGACACGGTAGCGAGACGCGTGCGGGGCTACGCGAACGCTCTGGCGATAGTCAGCGTGCCGATACGCCGCGGCCAATCTTGCTCGGTAAGTCGTACTGTAACTTCCCAGGTCAAGGTCGCCCGTACAGCCCTCGGGCTTAGTGGCCACAACTTTATTGCGTCGCGAACTTGAATCTCTACGAATAAGTTGCTTTCATGGAATACTAGTAGTGTAAGTAAATGCATTCGAAATTTGAACTTTCGTTTTTTAAATAGTTATAAAGAAATGCCTGCAAAAATGTCCATTATTTTCTGATGTATGAGTAAATGTTAGATATAAAATGTCAATTTTAAAATTCTATTCTTATGATCGGTTGCGTTCTTTAAAATATATCTATATGGATCCCAATAACTATATGGTGCTTGCAATAATTTTGTAACCGTGACAATGTTTCTTGTGTATCGTATATAAAGGTAAAGCTTGAGCTTTGCGTATGTGTATTGGTAACCAACAATAATCTAGCTGCCTGGACTTTTTAAGAGCAAAATTTCAGCAATCGCGATGAAACATGATTCTTCGCATACACACCCACTCACATACGATTATTAGCGCATTCGCACATAAAACTACATACGGACAAGAAAATGTGCACATCCACACATTACATATACACATACACGTGTCCCAGACGCAGAATCAATACTGATTGTCTCATAAAAATATTCTTATCGGCTTATGAGTTGCTATGCCGTTCATTGTGATAGTAGTTCGGAGAGGAAACCCGCGAGCGGGGGCTTGTTCAGTACGTTTAACCTCCCTCTGGTGGGGCGCACAGCCTCCCTGCACCAAAATAGATTCGGCGATCGATGGCAAGTCGGAATTACAGGAGTATTTGCGCGTTTACGTATCGAAATGTTGTTATTGTTATATCTTTCAATATTCTTTGCTGTGTCTTATATACATAGTATACAGGTACGCACTAGGCTTATTGTAATCCGAAAATCGTTTTACACGCGTTTGGCTCTCGGATTTATTTTGAACTATGGAGTACTCCCTCCGATCATTTGTAATCAGTTTTAACGGAAATACCTTATAATCCGACTAATTAAAAAATGAAATCAAATCGATACATCCTAAGTGTACCGCTGTATACAGTATGAGAGTTTTTCTATTTAACAAAACAACATATAACACATATGACTTTATTAACGAATTTTATTAATGAATATGGCACTCTAGTCATGTATGTCTATGCAACCTTGTAACCAGTTGTAGCCTTTTCAATTATTCTTATATTGAGGAATGTTGAGCTTAGCGTTGGGTTCATTCCCAGTAGTTCAACTGGTAGTTTAACCAGTTGAACTAGTGAGACTTTTTATTCCCAGTAGTTCAACTAATAGTTCAATCAGTTGTACTAGTGAAACTTTTTATTCCCAATAGTTCAAGTGGTAGTTCAATCAATTGCTAGTGAGACTTTTTATTCCCAGTAGTTCAACTGGTAGTTCAATCAGTTGTACTAGTGAAACTTTTTATTCCCAGTAGTTCAACTGGTAGTTCAATCAGTTGAACTAGTGAGACTTTTTATTCCCAGTAGTTCAACCGGTAGTTCAATCAGTTGAACTAGTGATACTTTTTATTCCCAGTAGTTCAACTGGTAGTTTAACCAGTTGAACTAGTGATACTTTTTATTCCCAATAGTTCAACTGGTAGTTCAACCAGTTGAACTAGTGGCAATAATGAAGTCAGTTATAAGTCTCACTACTTCAACTGTTTAACTAAGCGTTGAACTAAGCAGTTGAACTATAGGGAATGATGCCCGGGCGAGTGGCGTACAACAGCAGTGGTGACAGCTGTGTTCTGTTTGGAAGGGTATGGTAAGGATTCTCCCTTACCACACCTTAAGAACTAAGTTGAAAATTCTCATATATGTCTACACTTAAGTCTTACTTCTTATATAAGTTTTTACTTATTATCTACTCAGATGTAGCATTGCATATGCTGCTGATCTCGGGGAGGATTCTAGTCTTATCTGCCTTGGCCTTTGCAACATTACCGCTCAGCGAGGCAAAAGCGAGCAGTGTGTACCATGCACGTTGTCTGACTGTTCATCCTTCACGCGTCACTCGATGCGACGCGAGTTCCAAACCGTGGAGGAATTTATTTACACGTCATTTTATTTTCATTTTTGAGCAGAGCGAAATATGACAGCTCAAAACTTGTTACCTATTATTTTATATCTATTTTTCTGATAACTTCACTATTGATATGCGCGGTGCTTACAATTATCATAAGGGTATCGACAAATTTAAATATATATACGTTCTGAAAACATGCAGTGTGGCCGGTGGAATACGATTATTATGTGGTTTTATAACCCTTAGTAAGAGTTAAAAGTATCAATAAATCAGTTGCATATAGTTATAAAAAAATGTCGACATTTAACATTGCAGAATCTTTAATTAAGATTAGCGCTAAAATTAAATTATATAGCGGGTTGAATATGGTTATTGGTAATATGAAATAGCAATATTTAAGCTCTGGATATCGCGTAGGCCGGGACGCGCTTTGTCTGTAGCGCTATTATGAAGAGCGACTTTCAGGAATTTCTGGCCATTGTTTGCCGAATCTCTGTTGATTTGTTTGTTAAAATTTAATACCAATAGATTAGTTTATGAAAACATAAAACCAAAACTGCTTTAGTGCAAAATTTCTTTGTGTGTTTGAGCCAAGTCCACAGTAAGTGATCAAAAGATTTTTATTAATTTAATTATACTAATTTTAAAAGTTAATATTGATCACAAGTTAAGTTGGAATAAGTTCTGTTGAAAATGGTGTTCGTATGCTTTCTAAGCGTATGTTTCAACATTGCAGCGAAAAATATCAAATATCTCAGTTTTGGCTTTTTTTGGCTAAAGCGTGTTTGGTTTTCGGTTTAAACAACTTTATAAAAAACATTACATTTTCTTTTATAATGGGATACAATGATTTATTAATTCTTATTTGGTAACAATAAAATTGCCTCTGGGTTACAATTATTGTACATACATATATATGTATTATGTGTATATTCAATATATTATTGTGCTTGTTATTTACATTATATTTATCTGTAGATATTTTTTAAGTTCGTATTTGTACAAATTCAAGGTTTTAGATTCTTTTATGTAATTAGGTCGTTTATTGTACAATTGTGCTCCCTTAAATAATATCGTTTTCTTTCCATATGTAGTTCGTACTTTAGGTAGTTGAATTTTCACATTCAATCTTCACATATTTTACCATATTCATCAGTAAAGGTGATTCATCTGTCATCGGCTTTTGGAGTCAGCATGCATATGCGGTCGAAGTCGATTACAGATATCCGTGGATAAATAAATTCGGTTCACTCGTACCACGACCACACCGCAACGACAACTGCGTAGGTGTATATTTGTTCAAATATGCATAGTTTCATTCACGTGGGCCAAATTTTATCATGCAAATCATGATTATAATATGGATTATACTAAAGTGTAATGCAATTTTAATTGATTCTTTCACTATATCAAATTATTACGTTCCATCGCTGTGCCCAAGCCTCTCAATCATCAGTCACACTTGAAAAAAAAAGTCTTTACTTCCTGGCGTTTTATTACAAAGAGTAAAAAGTAGTATTACAAAATTAACAAGTATATGGCTCCGAAAACCAGATATGCTCCCTAAGATTGTAAAATTTAAAATTTATTATATATATTTTTATTTCAATAATTATGTATTAATTATTGAGTCTCTTTTTTGTAAGATGTAATACTAGCTATGTCTCGCCCGCGTGGAAATCGTATATATAGACCTAAACCTTCCTCAAGAATTGCACTATCTTTTAGTAAAAACCGTACAAGAATCCGTTTAGTAGATATCGTGAAAATCGATCACATACCGACCGATACCTTTTGAGGACTTTACTTTATAATCAGTATAGATAGAAAACTGTGTATAAAATGTAAAAGGCGTACGCGCAACACGTTCTCCGTAGACAAGTAGATAGCCGCTTTGCTTGTTGCAGTTCCGCATCGACAAGACGGATCCGAAGTTCCACGGCTCGATATCTATCGGTGCCCAGCCGTACCTGCCCGTGGACCCTCTGCCCGAGCGCGGGCTCGACTTGTATACCCCGGTATGGTTGTTAGCGTCGGAGTTCCTCTATTGTGAGACCGTGGTAAGTCCATTCTATATTCGTTTATGTTTATATATATATACCTAAATATATATATACCTTAATAGGATCACTTTTATATTTGCAAGAAAGTTGAGTGAATTACAATGTCTATGTTTAGCAGCAAAGAGAAGCAAACTGATAAATTCGCTTACATTCATTAATGAAATAAAAATAAAGTTATAAAAAATGTCAAAAAATATATTTTTTAAATATAAATTTAGAAGACTCAGAGGCTGTTCCGTAATGAACGAGTAAAATTACGCGACGTAAATCTTAAATTGAGTTTAAAATTGACCCATTAAATATTTACCAACTCAAATATTTAATTCGTTCAATAATTCCTCACTGATATTGTGAAGGCGGCCCTAAAGCCCCGTTCACATTAGGTTTCGCCGTTGGCCGACTGACAGAATTTGCATTTCACATTACAATGAGTCAATCTGACTTACAATCAGAGATGACGCAACAATGTATCTTGCCTATTTCTGTAAGAACTGTAAATAATAATTTTTCATACATTTTATTTTGAAACATGTCGCATTTTACACAAATACATAAATTTTATGACACATTCAAGAAATGGAACGTCGCACTCAATAAATCAGGAAGTATCTGAAAAAATTTAGTCCGTGAATCTTTTTAGTTTTGTAATAAAGTCAAGTTTTAACTACAGTACTTAGGTTAGCTTCGGACTTTGAAGTCTACGTTTCGAACAGGGTTTCGCGAGTTTTTTGTAATAAGACCGATAAAGATAGTCGGCGACGGGGCGACCTAACGTGAACGGGGCCTTAGCTTGCAAACATTTCACCGCGGTACTCGCTCGCGTGTAGATACCGTTCCAAAGCTACTCGGACAAGGGCCTGGAGCTGGAGAACCTGCAGGAGGGCCAGATGGTGACTATCCACTTCGACAACAACGGCGAGGTGGTGATCCGCGTGACGGTGACCACCGACGTAAACAGCCGCCACACGCTGCTCGAGGCGATCGGCCCCTGCAACCACGCGCAGCTCTACCCGTTCATCGACGTGTACGGCCGGATCACTCAAGTGAGGGTGTTTTCTACCCTTTATTTATTTATTTATTTACAGGAAAATTCCACGGCAATTACATAAAACTACATAAGTGTCATATAAACTTGACTTAACGTCATTTACGGATGTATGTTTATATAAAAATACTTCCAACACTAAGTAAACACATTGACGTGAGTGCGTGTGTGGATGAGTATGTATGTGTGTGTGATTAACTATATATATATCTCATTATTTTCGAATAAAGAGTGGTTTTATTTTTGATACTTTCTACTCCTCCCCAAGTTTACTTCTTTCTCCACTTACTTGTAGAAGGGAAACTTCGATCGGTAATTGAAATAAACTGTAGACGATAATTGAATCGCAAAATAAGCATTACGATATTTAGTATTATTTGAATTGTTCAAATCGATGCTACATGTTATCAATATTAGCACACTATATTTAATAAACAGTAAAAATATATGTTTGTTCTTTCTTGTATAGTAAACATTTTATGAATATTTTTAGGTATCCGTTATGATACACGAATTCGATCAGACTTATCAAATGATCAGTAAGAAAAAAGAAGGCTTTCTTAAGCGCAGCACTGAATCTGAGCCCTTGTTCAAGCGTCTGAAACAGAAGGAGACGAACGCAGCACCTATGCGTTCATTCTACAACCTCAAACGGGGTGACTGGGAGATGCAACAAGCGTTGAAAAAATTCAGTTCGCATCAAACACTCCGCAAATCTCGTTCCGATTTCACGAGCGCGTCGTTGAGAAACTTTTACAGCGCCGAATCGAATCTCGACGTCGACGACGACTTCCCGCTCGACGCGGATCCGTCGACCGGGCCCTCCGCCCGGCGCGCCGTCGACGCGCTCGTCGACGGCCGCAACGACGCACCCGATGACGATCGCATCGACACGGAGATCGTGAATGCTATAACTATGCAATCGAACTTGCCCGATCTCATCGACGTGAGGAAAGTCAAGTCTCACCCGTCGCCGAAGACGACTAGTGAGACGCTGAACGCCGAGTACGCGTGCTACTGGCATAGGGTACTACACGCGAACCAGGAGAGCGGGGAGAACGCGAGCCTGGAGGCGGAGTGGGAAGCGGGCGAGGGTTGCGCTCACCTGCGCGTGGTGCTCAACTACTGGAAGACTGTCAGCCGACTGTACCCGGAGCTCCGCGGCGCCGTCTCCTGGGGGCAGATCAAGTGTTACTGCCCTGACTGCGAGCCGGACGAAGCGGCCGTTCTGGCAGGTAATACGATGCGTCGCTTGCGGGCGACTTAGTGCTTCGTTGTGTGCGAACGGTGATACGTGAAAACGAAATGCTCTGGCGAATGTTGCGAATATTCTTGCCTGCGTTAAAAAATTGATTGTACTGTGCGCCGGTAAATTGAGGTATCACCATTTTCGGTGTACTCGTATATATTTAGTTATTTATTTCCTTTCTTAATTCATGTTCTTTTAACGTATTGAATTGTATTAATTTTATAAGTCTCATTCAAGTTCTGTCGTTAAGATGTGTCATTTAGCCTATAATTGTATGTGGCATTTTTCAAAACTATATATTAATGGATACAAAAAAATCAAAATCAAAAAATATGTATTTTTAGTAGATTTTTAGTTTTCTTTTTGAATCTTTTGAATTTTTAATCTACCTTTACTTTATAAGGCGTTTAGTTATGGACAAAAATCGGTGAAAGGAACTCCACAACGCCCATCTTTTCAAAAAGGCACATGTTATTTTAATTTTAACTTATACTTCACGATTTGGAGCTAGCGGCGTTTCAGACCACGCTCTATTATCGGAGATGTAATTGATTTGAATTCATTTTTTTTATTTTGTGGAAGTAGCAAATAAGCATGCAGCCCACCTGATGGTAAGTGGTTAATGCCGCTCATGGACATTTGTATTCAACCCCAGATAAGATCACAGCCCTATCTAAGATCGACCACAGATGCGTTGCTAGCCCTGAGGACAAAGTTGGAACGCCTCGAAGCAGTCCCCTTGGACTAGAACACATCAGAGCTGAAAACTGCTTTTATAAGGCAGAAGTAGGTGTGGCGGTGGTGCCGCCCGGAGTCGAATTGCAAATAATTCCACCAACTTTACGTATAACCGATCTTACGTAACCTTACGTATAACCTATCGCGATAAAACCTTGGTTATCACTAGTGTCGTACAAATGATTCCCGGGCTCGTTCACGAGTAGAGACAAATGTGATAGGTTGGGTGCGCATCGAGCGCATAGACGGCGTGGGCGCCGCGTCGCGCGGCTTCTGGCACGTGACGAAGGCGGCGCTGGCGGCCGCGCGCGCGCCCGCCGCCGCCGCCGCGCGCCGCCCGCCCGCGCTGCTCGCCGCGCCCGGCGCCGGCATGCCCGCCTTCGACATGTGAGTCACACGCGCACGGACAGACGCATACGCGCACACCGACAGACAGACGCACAGAGAGAACACGCAGAGACAGACAAAGAAACATTCACACACACAGACAGACGGACAGATAGTGACACATACACACACAGAAACCGTGAGACACACACAAAACACATATTCACATACAACACACAGAGAGACATTGTTTGACAGTAGCTACTACACTAACAAATAATTATGAAATGCAAGTAGAACAGCGCATCTTATTGAATGTATGAAGGGAACAAATATATAGTTACATAACTCTGCGAGACATACTTTGCACAAAAGGCAAACAGTCAAAGACACATAAATAATAATTAAATGGAAAGAGATAACAAGCCACGTGGACGAGTGGGAAGAGATGAGACACATAAACGCACACTGAGAGATGAAATTACACAAAAAGACAGACACACAAAGAGTCGCATATACACGTGGAAAGATAGAACGAGCCACGCGGCCAAGTGGGGAGAGGTGATAAAGATACACATACGAACATTTAATGAGAAAATAACAACAAAAGCAGACGAAAAGACAGACACGCAAAGAAAAGCGGACAGACAATTACACCCCATGTACATACACACAAAGAGAAATATACTTTTAGCCGGTTGTTGCATCACTATCTGCTAAACTGTAGCAGCTTTACCAAGATATTATATTGTGTAAGACATCAAAGCCCTTATATTCAATGTCAAGTATTTAACTTTTTTCCGCAGGTGGATCAATGACAGCGTTCCATACTTGATCACGCTCGCTATTGAAATTGATACAGAGTAAGTAACAAATATAGGTATTTCACCTTTTCTATTCTTATACCCAATTTATTACTTTCTGTTGCTTTCTCCTCTTTTATC
>DWPW01000928.1:0-10140 GCA_018252015.1 Astraptes brevicauda | reverse complement strand
GTTGGAACTCAGCCTCTCAATCGGGGGGTTCGGGGTTCAATTCCCAGGCACGCACCACTGTATTATGCGCGTATTTGGAAATGAATTATCACTTGCTTTAACGGTGGTCTCAAAGGTGTGTCAAGACTAACAATTCGCACTTGGCCAGCGCGGTGGACTATAGCCTACACCCCTCTCACTTAGAGAGGAGACCCGTGCCCAGCAGTGGAATAATAATAGGTTGACGACGAAGAAACAATATTTAAAACTTCAATTTTGTAAAATAATAAGTAGTCAGAATAACTATCTAACCTAACATCGACACGTAAATACGAGTAGGTATATTAAAATTCCCCATGGGCATCAGAAAAATATTTTTTCCCAATTGAAATTCACAACTAAAATAGGTTTTACTAGTAATAACAGTTGCGTCTTCGTTGGTTTATTTTATAAAAATAATAAATATAAAAACTCCTAGTTACTAAACTAACATTTTAAAGGTGGTAGAACACTCTGTGGTTTGACTCCGACGGCACCATCGCTACACCTATCTCTGCCTAAAAACAGCAATGTCAAGCGCTGCTGTGTTCTGGTCTGAAGGGTATGGTAAGTGAAATATATTTATCCCAGGCGTTTTAAGTTAGTTCTCGGGGATGCATCCGTGTTCATCCTCAGATAAGACTTTGATCATATGGGGTAGATTACAGGCGTCCATGGGTGCAGTGGCCACTTTCCCTCACACAGAATGTATGCCCGTTTGCTATTTTAAATTAAAAAAAAACGTAAGTTCTCAGTTTACGTAGTGCGACCGACGAAGCTTGTGTAAGAAGAAATGAGGTTCCGATTTTCACGTGGACGCTTGATTGGCTATGAATTGTCGTCACGGTGTGGTGGCTACTATCTATTTTTTTCAGGAAACCTACGAATATACCTCATTTTTGATATTACGTTATTTCCTATTATATTCGTTTATCATATTTTAGTTTAATAAAATGTTTAGGGTATTTTTTTATATTTGGTTATTAAGTTAATGTTAGTTGTAAATATTCCAAATTGTATTAGCAGGATAAAAGGTATGTTTATCTTGTCTGAGTGATTGATGTATGAATTAATGTATGATTGTTTATTGATATATTTCTATAATTATATACGTAGATAATATAGTAAAAACGGTTAATTGCTGTAAATGTTTTCAAAACATTTATTACATTACATTTTTAAATAAGAATAATATTTACCGTGAATATTTTCAAATTTTTTATCATGGTACATTTTTAAATAAGGACAAAAAGAGTTGGAAATATAAAACTCTCTAAGCAGGCTCTTTTTTCATCTCTTTTGTACATAAAATAAATGAAATGGTAGCGTATGATAGACCCCTCGAGGTCGGATCGTCACGTTTGCTCACGGTGTTCCCCACACATGAGATTTGATTTAAGATTCATATAAAGATGATACAACTTCGCAGTCGTTAGAATAGAATATAGAATCTTTCAATAGAATTGGTAAATCTGGCAGTGATGGACTAATGGCTGAAACTCGGCCTTTCAGTCTGGGGGTCCGAGGTTTGAACCCAGGCACAAATCTGTTATTTTTCAGTTTTTAAGGTAGTCATGAAATAGTGTTTGAAGTGACTCTCAATCTTGGGTTTATGGTAAGGTACCTTAACACGCACCTCTGATTATTCAAAGTTTTATGCGTATAGGAAATAATTATCACTTGCTTTAACAATGAAGGAAAACATTGGAAGGAACTTTCTCAATTTTTTTAAAGCTCTCAAAGGTGTTTGTGTCAAAGAGTAAACCTCACGTTTATCAATTGGCACACAGTCGGCATGCCTGACTGTGGGTGAACTCACTCTCTCACTCTGAAAAGAGACCTGAGTCCAGCAGTGGGACAGCATCGGGTTGATGAATAATCGGGTAATCGGGTAAATGAAAATATGATAAATATCACGAGGTCTTCAATTAGCCCTTCTAATAGTTCATGTCACATGTATTATTGGATAATTTCAATTTATTAATGCTATTTTGTTTGTTTCTCGTCTACACCAGAAATATACGAAAACATGACGCAATTTTCTTTGACAATTCTATTCAAAAAAGCTGTGTAGGTATATGTGTATGTATGTGTATATTATATATCTGTCAAAATTGGCCTTGTAAGTCCTTTCAGCATTTTTCCCTTTTCCTTACAGGACGCACGCATGCTTGAAAAAATCACCCTGTATACCCGGTTGATCAATTCCAAATAAACTGATTCAACCATTTTCAAAAACATTACATGGAATTATCATTTGAGTAATTACATTACATTTAAATTATCTATTAACATCAAAACAAATGTTAATTTATAAATCTAATTCAAAGAATCTAAAAGCTTTTAGCGTAAAAACACCTAACGCACTGTAAAACAAAAAAAACCAAACCGAAGGTGGTAATAACAGCTCTATGTTATGTCTAATAAAATATTCGTAGCACGCGCAAGTGCCAAGCGCATGTCAGTCTGGCACAGTTCTTAACTCTTTAACACGCTCTTCGCATCGCAGTCGCTTCCAGATAGTTTCATGAACTGTCGAAGAATGTTCTGGAACAATGGAAATATTTCACCGTCCAGAACAATGCATGCCGCTTCAATTAGTTAAGTTAGGTAAAACAAGCATAGTTAGACTGGGTAGGTACCACCGCCAGATCTAAGAATAATTTACCGGCACACTTACAAAGAGGTGACCATCTTAGTCATTAGGTTAGGTTAGGTAAGAGGAGTTAGTTAAAAGGCGATCATCTTAGTCGTTAGGAGTAGCGAAGCATCTGTGATTGATTTCAGATTTTTATCTGAAGTTAGAATTCCTTGCTACCGTCCATGGAAGGTAGTAACGATTTACTAACTACATTTTCATTTATATAATTTTTTATTTGGGTACATTTATTTTATTTAAAAAAATCTTTATATTATTTTTATATTTCTATGGCGCTTGGTTTTGCGTTTAGACTTTTAAAGTGAATTTAAAAATAAAATTTAATCACTCATAAACCTCAAGCCACCTTCAGACAATGAAGTCTTAACACCAACCTAAAGCCTTTGCGAAATAATTCTCCAAATTTAATGTCGTTAGCAATAATTTCTCCAAGAATCCTTTGGCAAATCTTATAATGCGATCTATACACTGCGCGCGCGCACCGAAGCGTGCAACGTCGAGAAGTCGCGGGGCTTGTGTTCTCGACCGAGAAATACCGAATACGTAAGTCGCTACGCCGTAGCGTCTACGGCGTAGCTATGTAGCTTCACTCGTGGAAAATTGCTCTTGTGGTTTTGTTTTATTTTTATGAGAATATTGGAAAGTTTCTTTTTAATTTTATGAAGATGTTTTGTTCTAATGGATAGTCGTATAGAAATACAGTAGTATTTACACATACCTTGAAGATTTTACCGTTCATTGAAGTATTTTTGGAAGAGTTATTTATTTATTTTATTATTGTTAAATTAATATATTATGTTCTTATTATATTGTTTTTTATTACGTGTAATGTTGTGAGCTTAGAATATAATCTATTAATAAATATTATAACTATATTTTGGTACTTTTAGACACTGTGAACGTGTAACAAATTTCAAATTATGTAGTTTAGGGAGTAAGTATTTTGTAATATCTAATATTATCATTATTGGCTTATATCTCATAAAAAATATTGACAAATTATGTTTCTTCCTAAACAATTTTAGTCGAAATCAAACCCGCACCTCATCGTGCCAATACCACAGCCCTCCAAACGCCAAAGTTCACGACTTCGAAAATCGGAATAAATCGCATTTGCCTCGCTATAAAGGATCCCTAATTATTAATAGCGGAATATGCAAAGTTTGTTGTCTCTTATTTTGTTGATTTAACTCAAGCTTCCGTTTTATTCTACCACCGCTTGGTAATTAGAATTTTAGATTGGAAATTTCATATTCGCTATACCGTGTCCCGCGATACGAAATGAAATGTTAATTTCGTTATAATATTACGGTTTTGTTTTGTAAAGTATCAAAGGATTAGTGAGAGTTAATGAGAAGAAACTATGAAGCCGTATGACTCTAGAATTGAAGTTTCATATTTTCCGACGAAATTATAAATCGTATTGGGTTTATAAAAATAAATGTTTATAAATTAAATGTATTATTTATATTAAACTTGGCGTGCCCGCGGTTTTACTCGCAATTATAAAATAATGTAATAAGATACACCTACGTATAATTAAAACTGTATACATTCAACAATTTCAAGAAAAAACATTTTTTCAAGGAGAACTTAAATCTATTCCATGAGGACCGTATTTTTTCCGGGATAAAAAGTCGTTTCTGGCGTTATCTATTTAACTTCCCCTATAAAGCAAAGAATATTGTCAAGGAATCGGCATTATAAAAAATAAACTGTGATTCACAAGAACCGCGCATTCTTTCGGGAAAAAAGGGCTCTATGTAATTCCAGTCTATAATCTATCTCGGTACCATATTCCAGACAGATCACTTTAGCCGTTCTGAATTTATACAGCATGAAATATCCATCAATTCATCACCATAAACTTTCAGGTGTATAATATTAGTAAAATTAATACTGTATGATTTTTTTTAAAGTCCCATGATTTTTATATGTTCACGGGGAAGTGTCCTTAACTTACCAGATTTTCCAGGCACCCATAAGACCTCCGATGAGGCTTAACGACTGCCATGTAATGATAACAACCGGGACTGAAGGCTTAATATATAGTCCAAAGACCATAGTTTTGCCACTAATGGTCACCTATCCAACTACCGACTGCGTCCGACGTTGCTTAACTTTCTAGATCTACACAATCAGCGGGATTATCCACGCTTTGAAAATGATCAGGACACTACAATTTACATGTAAATGCACTGATTAATTTCAATATGAAATTATGTCCAAACCACAGTCTCATACAAAATCTATAAAAAACAATTGGTTTCTAAGGACCCTTATCGATGTTCCCTGATAATCGTTTTTCCGTTGTCTGCTAGTGATCGACGTTGATTAATGTCTGTCTGTCTGTGTGGACGGATTAAAAAAACTTTGTGTTTCAGTGATACGCCTATAGGACAGAAAAGGTGTGGAGACGCCGTCAGGACAATTTCAATATTTTGAAACGTTTAACATGAAACAACAAAAATAATAGGAATTATCTCATTTTTAATTGATTAAAAAGTGAAATAATTGTTTACAAAATGACTCAAGTTAATTGAGTTATTTTTAAGTTGTTTAGTTTTTTGTGTCACGTTTCTAAAAAAAAATTATTATTTTTGAAACAATCGTGTAAAATAATATTTTTTATCGGAATAAATAATGTTCTAAATATAACATACACCATTCTAAAGGCTTTAAAATCATACATCAATGAAAACAATTAATTATACTATTATAAAAAAACCAACTGGTTAAAAATATTTAACTGAAAAATGAAAACAAGTGAAATTAAGGTATAATATACATACATACGTACGCTCAAAGAACAACACCCTTCTGACGTAATCGGGTAAAGGAGCTACAATTCGAAAAAAAGAAGAGTTACTTAATAATAAAATATAGTTAAAACATGTTTTTGTGAAAAAACTAACTAAATGACAAATAATTATTAAAAATAGCGTGGGGTGCATGGTGTCATATATGTATGTATATTAAAAAACATTTTTTACTTTTTAGATCGCTTTTTTACAAAAGCGTATTTTCTAAATTATTTTAACTATTTTTTTCATTATTATTTTCATTTTATCGCATTGTCAGCGGTCCTTGCTAAGTATGTTAAATTAAAAATTAATCCGATCATTGAAAGTTAGTGAAAATCGCGTTCAAAGACTCCGTTACAAAAATTACTTCGTGTTCTTTATTACAACTCTCTCCATCCCACTTTTATTCCAGCGACATTTGATTCCAGTGACATCTGGCGGAAGTAATGGATTTTTTCAGTTAGCTGAAGGTGAAAATTTAATCTGCGACGATAAGCAACCACCAGAAAAATCGTTAAAGGCACATCAGTCAGAATCAAAATTAGAATAGAATGACATCTCAAATTGTTCTGCTTTTGACGTTTGCTTATTGTGTTTGGAAATAAACATTTTATTAGTTCTTTATTTCCTACATAGACATCTATATGTCTATTTAAGGTGGTAAAACCCTTTTTGGTTTGACTCCGGCGGCACTACCGCTGAACTTATTTCTGCCATAAAACAGTAGTGTTAAGCGCTGCTGTGTTCTGGTCTGAAGAGTGTGGTAAGGGAGATATACTTATTCGAAGCGTTCCAACTTAATCCTCAGAAGTAGCAACGCATCTGTGGTCTGCGTGGTGTGGTGTGGTGAGTGGTCTATGCTCAACCTCAGGTAGAGCTGTAATCTTATCCGGCGTTGATTACGGATGTTCCTGAGCGCCAATGGCCACTAACCATCAGGTGGGCTGCATGCTCTTTTCCTACTTCCACAACATGAAAAAAACTATATTTTTTCACATAAACATATACATAAATAGGTTTAGGACTTTATTTTTTTAATACCATATTATTTTGCGCTATCTGAAATGCAAAATAGAAAGGATTTTTTACTTGTTATTTTGTTCCGAATTGACAAATAATAAATATAAATTTTAATTTAAAGTGATATTTTGATTTCAAGGGAATTCTGAATTTGTCTTCCTCCTCATATCTTCTATATTTATCGGTCTTGACCGCTCCTATCTTCTCGTAGATGTTGGTGGTGACTAGAGACATCACGTCTGTGGTGGCGACTATGAAAAAAAATCAGGAGACGGGTACGCCTGGGATATGCCTTTTTCTGCCCATCACAAGTCAATACCCATTGCGGCCATCAAAACACATGTCAGACGTAGTGACTATTTTGAGATCCCAATTAGGAGATGATTATGTTCAGTAGTGTACTTCAAAAGGCTGATGATGGATGGACATTTTTACATTGATAGCTTTCTTAAATTATGGGTGCAAAGATAGAGAAAGACCATGATATTGAAAGATAAATACTCCATTTTTATTAATAGAAAATAATTATTTTTGTTTTACACCGGTATTAGTACAAAGAAGTAATGAAACAAAATGAGATTCTGTCGATAAATCTTTTGTTACTGCGTCTCTGCTCTGCGCATTCTGAAGGCGTGGCTTAGGGATAGTAGTAGTAGATAGATAAGCAAATGAAGGAGGTTTTGTTTTAGATACACTTCTATCACTATTAATAAACTCAAAGTCACATATTAATAGTATCCTAGAAATAACAGACAGGAAAATAAGTAGGTATACAAATGATCAGACCCAGAAAAAATTGCCATTTTTTATAAGTATGAAGTAGTAAACGAGCTTGCAGTTTATTTAATGGTAAGTGGCCACTACCGCCCATTGGTATTGGTACACAACTTTATAAAGAACAGGGGATGAGATAGAAACCCTATTAGAATCATTTACAGATGCGTTGCTCTGCCTGAAGATTAATATGGTCGCCTCATATGAAAATGAGCTGGCAACCATATATTTTACCAAAATGCGGGAATTGTTCCGTGCTACAAAATATGTAGCATGAAGCCTAGTTATACCTTTATTATACAAGCTTCAGACTTCACTTCAAGTCTTGGCTAGCACATAATTATCTAAGTTGCTCACCAAAAGACAAACTCTCCAACATCAACTCAAGTTTGCTAACCTAACTATAAGTATTAGAAAGTACTCTTAGTTTAGACATAACTTGAGACCCTTTAGAATATTGCACTAGCGAGAGATTACATGGGTGGTTACACTCTGCCAGCTGTTTTGACTTGGTTGGTTTCAAAACTTCGTAACTAAGGATAGGGACATAACCGATTTATATACGGATTTGTAAAAGTATGTCTGAGTGTAAGGTTGCTTTATTTTTATGGGTTGAGATTTACCTTTGGTGTTACGAAGGACAAGGTTATTCAAATCAATGCAATATCTCTGTTCATCACTAAGGTACGTAACATTTCTAAGGTAACTAAAAATAATCTAAATTCCATATTTTAAAGCTCGCCAACTCTTTGAAGTGATTGAGTCTTAATGATTATTTTGAGTCTGTATAATCGCTTTCAGAAAGTATCGCTTATAAGGATCTGACTTAACAACGTAAAGATAAATAATAAACTAAAAAGGCTCATTTTTAAGAAAATTCAATTTTAAAATATTAATAAACTAAAGGAAAGGACCGCTTTAAGGAAATATTATTTTTGAATCGCTAATTAGTCATATCCTTGCTAGGATTCCTTAACTAGTCCACTCAGGTTATATAAATAAGGCATACAGATTACAGGTATACACATTATATACATAAGGTTATATACATATACTAAATAGGACATCAAATATCTCCTATTAATTAAACAGATGGCAAGTTCGAGCCCTCTTTGAATCTTAACATTTTTTTATATTAAGGAAATAGAAAACGAGCATGCGTTCCACCTGATGGTAAGTGGCCACTGCCGCCATGCACATCTGTATTCAACAAAAGATAAGATCAAAGTCCCACCTTAGGTCGGCCACGGATACGTTGCTACCCCTGAGGACCAAGTTGGAACCCCTTAAATAAATATATCTCCCTTTCCACACCCTTCAAACCAGAACACAGCAGCAGTTAACACTACTGTTTTTACGTAAGAATTGGTGTGACGGCGGTACCGCCGGAAGCAGACCGCAAAGAGTTCTGACTACCATCCTTAAATAAACTAATTGTAGGTATACGTACATACAATAATTATTAATATTTTATCTATGTATCTACGACGCTTTATTGAGTGGAGTACCATGATCACTTAAAGAAGTTTTCTCACAAAATCCATAAAACAATTCCACCAGGCAACGTTGAAGTTATGATGAGCAGACTTACTTCAGGCGGAACCGGAAACCGGAAGTAGGCTTCTTGAAATAAATTAGCAAACTTTCACGAAGTTACTCTAATATTAGAAGCGGAAGATTGTTTAACAAAACAGAACAACAAACACTACGAAATAATACTACGTTATAAGTTACTACGTATTAATAGCGATAACAATAGTTTTGTAACAAAAATATTTAGTCATTTAAAAAAAACACTTATTTTTACTAGATTATTATAACTATGTATCACTTATGTTGAAATATTTATGCCTTTTCGCTTATTAAACGTGGGGATCGGTTACGAATAATAAAATTCAACAAAAGCTTTTCAGAATAGTTAAAATTGAATTTATATTAATTCTGCGCGGGCGAAGCCGTGGGAAACGGCTAGTTTTTATATATATATAGTGCGATTATTAATGAAGGCTTTTATCTTAGTAAATTCTGTAGGATTTTCAGTTGCATAATTTTTACCGGCAGAGACAGAGAGCAAATGGTTTAAAAACTGGAATGAAGGTAGCAACAGTATAACAGCAGTATTAAGCGCTGCTTTGTAATGGTCTCGAGGGTGTGGTAAGGGAGACATATTTATCCAAGGCGTTCCTAATTAGTTCTTATTGGTCTGTGGTCAATCTGTAACTGGTAACACATCTGTGGTCAATCTTAAGTAGGACTTGATGTTATATGGGGTTCATTACATGCCAATGGCCGGCAGTGGCCACTTACCATAGGTGGACTGTTTGCTCGTTGGCTACTTGGCGCATTAAAAAAAATACGTTAGTGACCTACCTGAATTTTGCATAAAATGTTTTAAAAACATTTTGCAAACATTGACACAGTACTCTAGGCGGCCTAGCCTCAGAAGTGTCACTACCTATTTAAAGTTATTGACATATATCCAATACATATATGTAGTTATTTTTACTTCGATTACGACAAATAAAGAACAATAATACAATTATCTTAAAAGATTAATAGGTAAGTCCTTACTATGCTTTAATTTTTATCATAGTTTCCTTGTAAAATAAATAAATCAATACCGGTTTCTGTAAATTAAATCTAGACTAAAATTTTACTTAATTTTGGATACCATGGAAACACAAAAACAGACACAAATCCTAACCCAGAATAAATATTTAAATTTGACATTCAAAATACATCTGATCTGGACGGGGATCGAACCCGGAATCGATTGTGTCAGACTGGTATGAAAATTGCTACGCGGGTCGCCCTATAAAAAACTTTTCGTATAATGTGAACAAACAATAAGTGGAGGCCCAACTC
>DWPW01000927.1:0-10140 GCA_018252015.1 Astraptes brevicauda | reverse complement strand
ATTTTATCTGGGGTTGACTACAGATGTCCATGGGCGGTAGTGGCCATTTACCATCAGATGGGCTGCATATTCGTTTGCTACTGCTGTAACATAAAAAAAAAAAAAATCTGTACAATATTCATAATATTTACGATCGACTCGTGCCTGTGTGGTACTGTGGATGTACATAAAAATACGTTAAAGTATATAAAAATACAATTTCGTCTGGCTCGGTACGCGTTTGTCACGTTTAACCGTTGATATAAACGAGGCTTTATTCTTAAATTTTTAATTACTGTTAAACACTGCTGTTTTATGGAGAAAATTATACATAAAATAAAGTAAATGTGAAACATATGATAGGGTCTGATACCCTGAAATTTCTGGTGGCCTGGACCTTGCTAGTACCGTAAATATTTCTGGTCTAAAACGTTTATTTTTTGCCGTCAAATATCAGTTATTATGTGGTCCATGTTGCAAAATGGTCGCCTTTCGTTGATTTAATTCAAAGCCACCACTTTTGGCTATTCAAAAGTACGAAAGATCATTAACTAATAACTTACTTTTAGGGCGGACTTATATTTGTTTGACGTGACGTGTTGTGATGCGACAGAACAGTGTCAGTTTCATACATTTACTAACATCACAACACATTATTAAAGGTGAATTCTAAGTTTACATAATGTATGAAACCTATACCGTTCTGATGCATCAGAACGTGTGACATCAGGCAAATATCTACCCAGCCATATGCACATTTCTCGTGTTTTAATTTATGTTTTTACAAACATTGCATCACATAAATTTAACGCCGAATCATTATGATCTGTTGTAAAAAATATATATTTGTGTGTTGATTGTACTTAATGTTTGTTTACAAATTGCGCTCACGTATTGTAGGTATTGAACAAAGCGATTGTTGTTGAAATTGCATTATAAGACTGACGTTAACTAAGGGATTCATAATGGACACTTTCCGTTAATAAACATTTTGTAGTTTTAATTGTTATCAAAACAATTTGTATTTGTAATCAGCTAGGTACAAGTGTGTATTTGATGTGAACTTTGAACAATTATATTATATGCTTGCCATATTTATTTGGTTGTTTTATTGACATGACTTTTCAATGAACATAACATGCTTCTATCCTACACTGTTTTCGACCTAATGTTGCCTGTCGTAGAAATCGAACCCGGAACTTGGAACAGTAGCAGTAACTGTATTAGTGCCGCTACGCCCATTGTGCTCTGTAAACATGTTCCATAGTTGCTATAAGCTGTAGTAGGTAGATACGTACTGAATTTATATTATTTGTTTAATAGCGAATTAATTCAAGGCTATATTTAAATGTTCACAAGAACTTTCAAGTAGGTAGCCTAAAGATTTATGTTTATGTTGTATTGATACCCTGTAGTAATTCCTATCTGTTATCACATACAGTAAATTATTTCACTCATATCACAAATTATGAGGATAATTTATTAAGCAGTCATTGACGTTGTTGTTGATAAATAATACATGGGTAGTTTATAGACCTCAATAACTATAGTGTAAAGTTATTACATAAGGAAATAATATTTATATTTTACCAGGATTGTCATTTCAATTTTCTCTCACATTTTCCGAATGGGTAATTTTTGATTACTAAGAACTGCTAGCTATGATGACTTAGCACAAGCCACAGGAAGATCATAGGAAATTGTAGCATTTTCCTCAAAGGAAATTGAATGCCTTCTTATTAGAGATTAGCTGAACATGTTTTTGAAATACATGAGCGACTATTAATAAATTTCAACAGTATATCCTGATTAGAATTGCCAGATATTATAACAATTATGTTTAATTCATTATTGAGTTTAAATCAAATATAAATTACATTTAGTACCACATTTAATACATATACAAGAATACACAATTTATACAAATGTACAATTTCACAACCACTATAATTAATAGCTTACAATTATCAAATTTATACATTCCTTACATTAATATATAGAAATACTTTTGGTTTCTGATTAGCTTTCGTTGCTTACATTTCTAGTAGCCATTTTAAATTATTCGAACACAAATAACAACACAATTAGTGTCACTAGAATATTGCATCTATTTAGAATCTAAATTGAAAAAGTAAAATTAGCCTGTAAAATACATTTTCAAAACAGACTGAATTTGGCTATAATCTTTGTATATGACCTACTTATTGCCCATTAAAATAGGCATTTTTTCTGTAGCAATTTGTAGGTTTTACTTGACAAATACCCATGAAGGAGCTTTACTGGAGTCATTGATTTGTATTTTCAGGGATTTAATTTTGTTTCTTACTGTGTCACAAGCATTCAACAATTCTTTGTCCTTGCTCTTCAAAGCATTACTTCTGACTGAATGTCTAAATTCAACCAATGTGTCTACTAAGGAGTTAGAAATGCTATCTTTTGAAGTATCTTGTAATTTCAATCCAAATCTTGTTAACACATTTGTAATGTATTCAGCGATTAAAATAACAGGTACTGGATAATATTCTGAAGTATTTGCTTTGATAATCCTATGAGTAGCGCTTATTAAATTAAGCATAGAGTTTATACAAGAAGCAGTGTCAAAGTCAGTTGTTAAATATTCTAGATTCTTGTCTTCTATCTTTTGTAAAGCATTTAATAATTTCTCATTATAGTCAGCACTGCCTGTTTCGCTATTGTTAACATAAACATATACATCTTTGAGGAAGAATTTGAATTTGTTTAGTACCTCTTCAGCGTTCATCATAACTTCATTGCTATACTCCATTTTATATCTGTAATTGGACATCAAGCAAGCCATTCTGAAGGTGTCTGCACTGTATGTGTCTAGGAGATCGGGAATAGATACTGTGTTTTGTAGTGATTTGGACATTTTAGTATCACCTTTCAAGCTCAAGTGACCCACATGTATCCAGTAATTAGCCCACTGTCTTGTATTATGGTAGGCACAGGATTGGGCTTCCTCATTTTCATGATGAGGGAATTGGAGGTCAATGCCACCGGCGTGGAAGTCTATTTGTGAGCCAAACACCTTGCTAACCATTGCTGAACATTCTATATGCCATCCTGGCCTGCCTTTGCCCCACGAAGCCTCCCAGTATGGCTCTCCAGGCTTATAACCCTTCCAAAGAGCAAAGTCCATTTTATTTCTCTTGCTATCATCACTAGGCTCACCAAAGTCTTGCACTTTCTGTAATTTCCCATATGAAGGATATTTAGAAGTATCAAAGTATACTGAGCCGTCATCTGTTGGGTATGCCAAACCAGAATCAATTACCTTTTTAATAAATTTTTCTATTGTATTGATATGATCAGATACTCTAGTTATTAATATTGGTTTTTCGACATTCAGACTAGCCATGTCTAGCCAGAACTCGTGCTCATATTGTTTAGCGACTGTGCGGAAGTCCACTTTGATTTCTAAGCCTTTTTTAATAATTTTATCGTCGATATCAGTAACGCCCATAGCGGTGACGAGTTTTATGTTAAAGAAAGACTTCAGGATTCTTTGTATTATATCTAATTTTACGTAGCATGATGCGTGGCCGATATGGGCAGAGTCATATACCGTAGGGCCGCAGGAGTACCACGTAGCGATGTGAGGATCGCTCAGAATCACTGGAACATTCTGTTCGGCGACGCAGTTGTAAATATAAACGCCGGTAGGATTCCCATTCGGCATTAGCCATTTCGTCTCTTTGTACGGTTTTAAACTACATACATGTGATAATTTTCTATAGAACAGTGGGAAAATTCCTCTCATTTCTGAATCAAATCACTTCCTGTTATTAGCGTAAAGGTAATGGAACGAGACAATACGTTGAGTGGACACTTGACAATGAGGCCTTGTTCTTTCGTTTTATATTTATCCCTACAATAACAGCTGACACTGACAAATCACAGCTGATTCAGTTATTTTTTATTGCCATTGTCACTAATAGATTAAAATAGTGCCTTTAAAATTACATGTGTGCAATAAACCAAACATAAACGTTAAACTAGTTTTGTACACGTAAAATATTTACTTTCCTGATATGTTATTTTTTGCTAAGATATTAATTTTTCTTCAGTTTTATTTATGTAAAGTTGCCATTCGTCATTTGTAGTTAGTTTACGTCAAAGTCAGAAAAGATAGTTGAATTCGATTTCGGTAGATGCCAAGTGTCAATGTCAATGTTATCAATATCAAACTGGTACCAATAGAAAATATCCTTTTAAATAAAATTAAGATATCAACAATTCTTTCAATCTTTTCCGTCCTGTGAATGTAATTTGTGTGAGAGAATGGTTACGTTTACAGCGGATGAAGTTGGTTTGGTGGACAAGTCGCCCTGCGCCGGTATACGTGCCGATCTCAAGATGTGTTTATTGAGTAGCAAGTGCTGCAAAAAGGTTAGAAAACTATTCTTTTTTATATTATAGACCTAAGTCCACCAAATGCTAAGTGGCCACTGTTGCCCATGGATATTCTTCTACTATTAACCCTAGATAAGTTAAGATTCTAATGTGAAGTCGACTACATATTCGATGCCTATACCTGAAGACTAACTTGGAACGTCTCAGATAAGTATTTCTCTCTTGGTATACTTAGAATGCAACCTCAAATCAGAACACACGACTGCTATTATTAGGTAGAAAAAAATCTATTTGAAGTGCAAAAGGTTCCATCACCTTTAGAAACTTTATTTGAGGGTTAAGGGGTACATACAACCCTGTATAAATATATTCATGCTGTTAAGTAATAAACTATCATCATTATAAAGCTGGTAGAACATATGTATAGAGCCTATGCACTACTGCAGGATTAATTTTCCTAATTAAAGTTAGAAATTATTTAAGGTGATAATTATTTTCATTAATCATGATAAGTAATGGATGATTATCGAACAATTATCTAAGGTTATTTGTGGTATTTATGTGTTTGGATACTCGTATAGGACATGTGTAAAGCAACTTTTGAATTATTATTAAGATAATTATCATGATGTTTGTCATGATATTTATTAATGATAACCATCACTTTAAATCCTGGTCCTTATAAGTCTTCTAGTAGTTCTGATTCTGGTAATATACAACAAGAGCTGGACTATATTAAAGTATGCTTATTTATAATTTTCAGGACAAAAAGACTCCTAGAGAGTGTTTAAAAGATGGCACAGTTCCGGACGAATGTAGACAGTTACGCCAAACTTTCTTTGAATGTAAGAGATCATTGGTGAGTATCATTTCTATTATGAGGTTTACAGTGTAAGATAATGACCATTTCTTGTTTTGAGTGTGTAGCTGTATTCTGCATTGGATCCTGGATCCAAGTGTGAGTACAGCTTGGTACATGGGTAACTGGGGCTTGCCAAGGGCACCAAGCCAAAGATGGGACAGTCCTTTTCATCTGGAATATTTTCATTAGGGCAGCAACGGAATATTTATCTTTGCTTGTTTTTTCTACATGGATTTGGTGTTTTTACCTTACATAATGTGGAGAGGTCTGCCTCTAACATAATTCTGTACCTAGTCAAAACATCTCAGTTCTAATAAAGCAATGATTTTTTTTTTGACACCTGCCTAAAGTTGTGAGATGAGGATAAATATATTACAAACAAATATAATCCTAGTAAAAAAAATACATACCTAGAAATAGGATTTTTATACTTAAGACTTAAAGATGTAAACTTGGCTCACATTGATCTGGGAACACGGTAGTGCCTCCGCCAAGACCACAAGCGAAGCGTAAGGGCACTACCTACTTCTTCTCGAAGCGAGTTTGTCGTTTCTTGAACTATCTTAACTTGGTTTGGATTATAAATAAAATTCTCAGGATATGGTACTATTAGTGAACTTATTAAACATACTTTCGTTTTTATTGATATTTGTAAAAAGCGCTATATATTTTACTTTATTAAATATGTTTTTTTCTCTTATTTATAGCTGGACAACAGAAGAAGATTCAGAGGCCATAAAGGTTACTAATTAGCTGCTTACTTTAGTCGTTTTAGTTTATGTATTGTTAAAGAAAATTTTAAGTTTGTAAATAAAATGTGTAATTTAGAGTATGAGTTATTTTTCTATGTGTATACCTACGCTACACTAAGGCATGTTGATACAAAGGAAGGTACTGTAAAGGGTCAGTTGATATAAAGAGCAGTGGTTTTCGCTTCCTAAAGTGTAAGATCTTTTTTAAATTTCTAAGTGGGGTGGCGAAGCCCCTCCCTTTCACCCATTGTTGATCGACCTTCTTCCTATGAATATTATCTCTAGGGACTTGTAAAGATGTGGATGGCAAATAAAACACAATAACCAAGTTCCATTGTTTTATTATAAAAATAATTCAAATTTTTATTTGTCTAATAAGGAGCTTAGCTCTTAATGAAAACTAGCTTTCCAAGCTAAACAATAAGTTAATTATATCCTTTAATCTAATTTGCACTTAACTACATACAATTGGTATTTGGTACTGATTTAAAACTTGCTTTTCAGTATGTTACAAAGTCATTAATAATAACAATAATAAGTTATAAGTTTTGACAACATTTATTTACTTTCAAGCTTTCGTTTCCTACATAGTTTCATTCAGGTTAATTTCCTTAGGGTACGAAGTTTCAAAAATTGTCTTTATGCTCACTGACAATAAAATATACTAATAAGTGACTATGTAATTAATGGAACACCTACGCAAATTTCTACAGTTCTCGACCCACCAGTTTAGGCTGTGCGTTGTCTGTCAGTCAGTAAGTATAATTTGTTTAATTTAGTTTTAGTAAATAAGTTCAGTTGTAGAACCATATGAATCAAATTAATGGCAAATTGGGATTAACTTCAAAACTGGCAACTATATACACGCCCATTATTTTCAAGGCCATCATAAATAATGATCACAAGTCAGCTTTAATGAAATTGATAAATTGATTATCATAAAAATAACAAAAACTTTTTAAATCAAATAAAATTCGCCCACATACGCGTTTTCACCTGCGACGATAGTATTAGAAATAATCAATTTCATAGCTAAACTTAAATTTAAAGTTTACCTAATAGGTAATTCAGAATAATTAGAATAATTAAGTAAATTTCAAAATGCCTAGAGATAATATAAATTGTCGAGAATTTTACCCAAATTGTTACAAAGTTAGTAAGTCAAAATATCAAAATTATTAAATTTCGTAAAAGGAAAGATAGTGCCATGTTTTTTACCATTCGAAGTTACCCAAATTTTCGCACGTGCCTACTTTAATTTGAAAATTTAAACTAAATTATTACTCATTTGTAAATAAAACTGTGGAGTTTCGTTGTCTGTAATATGCAACTAGTAGACTAAAGACTATAATAAATTTCATAACATTGTAAAAAGCTTGCTACCTACTATTTTAAGGCCCAAAAATGCGTTTGTGCTTATCTTTAAAAGTACCTACTCTATTGCAAAATTTTCGTAGCAACCATATCAAAAATACTGAACTATCAAGATATTTGTACCGAAAAAGTGTGACTGAAATTTTTAAACTTAGGCTTTTTATGTATGTGAGTGGGGACGTTATAGTTTGAATTATCGTTTGTACTAAGTATTTGAAAATAATACATATAATGGTACATAGCTTAATAAAAACTTTGAAAATGACATCAGCTTTATACTGAAAGTACTTTTTAATATTTAATTATTCTGTTGATTATATTTGACGCACCTGGATGTCTGCGTTAACTTTCTCCACAGACATTAAAACCAGAAAATTCATAGGTATTCGTTTCTTTTATCTTATATACCATATCTTTAATTGTTTTGTCTTAAAGTATATGTCTATAGGAATAGTAAATATTTATAAATATTGGAAAACGTGCTAAAGAAGATTTAAATATTATACATTTATAATT
The DNA here is from genome assembly GCA_018252015.1 of Astraptes brevicauda. Taxonomy (NCBI): domain Eukaryota; kingdom Metazoa; phylum Arthropoda; class Insecta; order Lepidoptera; family Hesperiidae; genus Astraptes; species Astraptes brevicauda. The sequence goes on along the minus strand of DWPW01000927.1, from coordinate 2,283 downwards.
TTACTAGTATATATTAAATCAGATAAAATACTTGTAATTGAGTTTTTGTATAAGTTTATAGATAAACATAAGTTTAGAATATCAAGTGACGTTATAAGTTATTTAAGGATCGTTTGAATGACTACTTAGTTTAAACCGACTGGTTTCAGCACCACATCAAAATAATTGATAATGACTAGTCATTGAAAATTTAATTGACAATATGTGTTTTATCCCATAGTCAAATAAAAAATCATGAACATAGGTAAGTAGCAACGTATATGCCATATACAAAACATAATGAAATTTGAAATAAGTACTTGCATATGTTTGATATTTTCTTTTCCGAATCCCCTTATTTATATTTTATTAGTGTCCATGAAATCATTAATTTTATTACTAACACATTGTAACTCACTATTTTACGTACGCAGGCCATAATCTCAAACATTTGCAATAAGCATCTAACTAATGTCTACAAGTGTGCATAAATTTCGATAACATTATTAAACACTGTATGGTAAGCACAAAATTTTACAATACCTTACAATAACCCTTTGGTCTTTCTTGGTATCCAAGCTCTCAACAATCATTTACGAAGGTTTCTAATTCTTACTTAAATTATAATACTTGTGTATGTAGTTATTCTTATAATAAAATCACTAACATTCCAATAAAATACCTAGTAGGTAATTTTAAGGTAATTTTTAATTGAACACATTTTAAAACGCATACGCCCTGCAACTTGGCACTCTCCACTACGCTGTCCAAAGAACATAGGACACTGTCCCATTGCAAGTGGGTGGAGTTTAAAATTTGAACACATCTTACAATAACAAGAATATACTTTATTTTAAGACAGAAGCATTGTTTTACTTAAATAAAAGTTATTGATGTATGCTCTACCCAACGGTGGAAATTGCGTGTAAACATTTACAGTTTATTACTATTGGGCAATATTGGACATTATAACGATTTAACGTTTTTCTGGGCATTACAGAGACTAAAACATTCATCAACAGTTTCCCAATAGATTATTTCGCATTGACATGGTGACAGAATTTTGTAAATTATGATATGTATCGTGATATGTTGGAAAATATATATTTATCTTGTAATTGAATACAATTGTAGGTAAAAGGGTAGGTACATTACGTAGGTAGTTAGATGATGATGGATAATTTTAGGATTTTTGGATTGAGATACCATTAGTTAACCAAGCAGTAAATAATGCCTATAAAACTTGTCCCAAAGTAATGCCAGACTACTATAGACACTCCATTATCTTTTGGCAAGGGTAATCGGAATATGAGTATAGTCTCCGTATGTCTCTGTATACATGTAGCCTAGGTTTAAAATTATTTTCATTGAAACTTTAAGGAATGAAAATGTATCACGTAGGACTGTAGTAATATTTTTATAGTATTTAATCATGAACACGATGTTTCGGGAATCGACTTCATTTTTGATATTTGAGATATTGGCAGTTTTTATATTATTTCTGGTAACACTATCTTTTTATTATTTATAACATAAGCCGAAATATAGTAATTAGAACGTAGTCAAAGATATAGTATATGTAGTTAAAACGACCTTATTCAAAATGTCTACAATTAGATAAATTATGTGCTAGGTGTTTGTTACGAAGGTAGAAGTGTTAATTTAAGCTTTATAATTAAATACCTAAAAGAAAATACTTAAATAGGAATTAGTAGCTACTAACTAGAACTAATTTAATATAGTATGTACAATATTTAGATATATTAGAACACGATACGCTTCGGTGCCTATTATGCAAAATTATTATAAGTAAATTATTTTTCGTTTTAAATAATAGACATGTGAAAAGTTATCAGTCACACCGTCAGATTTAGGCGAATAGCGATAGAAGCGAGAAAATGTAATATTTTAATAAAATTTAATAATAAACTTAGGTAAAGAGAAATACTTACCTAAGAAGTAAAGTGACTTTTACCGGGTGCAAATATTAACAATCAATACTTATAGGTACATATTTTTAGTGCACGGTAGTGTGATGGCCAAGTTTTGGTTGTAGCACACCGTATGTCTCTTTAATAATGTTATTTAAACTGTAAGATTGTTTTATTCATCTTTGATAGTTTTGCCCATAGCTTAAGTATTTATGATAAGAGTTTAAACTCTATCATTGTGCAATCAAGCAAGTAGTTATCTAGATAAAGTTGTGACAAAAACCGAATATTGGTTAGTAAAATAACTGTTTTCAAGATTCTTTCAGGGTGGGGCATCCTTATAAAATCTAGATCTTTGGTCCATTGACGTCAT
>DWPW01000926.1:0-10144 GCA_018252015.1 Astraptes brevicauda | reverse complement strand
TTACTGGTGTGTACATCTGTTGCCAAAATTTTTGAAGGATGTGTGTTGTAGTAAAAGTAACATATATATAATGGGGTAATAGCTACAAAGTAAAAACAATATATTAAGATGACTTATTATGGAGATGTGAAGCAAGCTTCCTTTTAAGTGAAGGAACAGTCTAGGAATGTAATGTTGTAATTTTACTACATCATTTTAATGTCTGATTGGGATCTGCTATCTATGGAACAAAGCTTCATATAACGGGTAGTTTAAATACCTATCTACTTTCCTTTACATCAATTTGGATTATTTAGACGTAACAGACGGTGTTCAAAACTTTTGTAGAAAACAGTTACAACTATGAATACGTGTACTACTTGCATACTATACTTATTAGTATTTTAGGTCGAGGTGCATAACAGGTTTTTGATGTCTTATTGTGCTGAAATAGTGAAAATTTATATTAATTGTTTAAGATAAATACGTATAGATAAAGACGAATCGCAAACGCAAAGGATATAAAGACGTAAGAAATAGGATCTACAGGTAACGATGCGCATAATTTCAACAAATTATAGCTCGCATTTGCATGTAATTGAGATCCCAAACAAGCAGGCTTCTTTACAGCTTCAATAAAACTATTGACAAACAGTTTATTGTTTATAGTCTAGGAATAATAATTTAATGATTTTAAATAATATCGTAAACTATCGTTAATATTTTAACCAAGTATTTTTGAGTCGCCTGTACGACTTGTTATACAAAAAATAATTTAAATGCACAGTTCTTGTAAGATTGGCATTATTAAAATTTAATAATTCTAAACTACTTGCACTAACTAATTAATATTTACAATAAACCGCTGTCACATAAGTATTTGATCGCTGCACCGCTATTTCTGTTCTATAGTCGGTTCTATAGTAATAACTGAGGTGGTAGAACTTCTGGAATCGAACCATAAAGGATTATACTACTTCACGAACGACATTGTTTAGGCCAACTTTAAAAACTGTATATTTTTCAATAGCTATAATAGGTACCTAGTATGACCAATCGGATATTCTACAAGTCTCCTATTGCTACATCAACGCAAGTCTGTTTCTTGATTGAATCTTATTAAAATGTGGATAATTATTAGGGTAAGGCGCGGTAAAAGGTCCGCGGGTAAAAAGGTTTACCTCAGATATTTTCGAAAATAATGTTCGGCCAAACATTTTAAGTTCCTACCAGGGTAAATAGGGCTTAGGGGAGACGGATTTCCTGCAAGGTAACCTCAGGGACGCCGTTGATCCTGTATGCGGTCAACCCTAAAAAGTCACAAAAGCACGAGTTTTTAAATGTTAATTTTAGTGTACCTAGTAATTACGTTTATAAAATTACAAAGCGAGTTTTTTCTTGTTTAATAGTCTATAGTATATAGTTTTACCTGGAACAGTTTTCATTTGAATGTATACGTTAGATATTTTTTTACAACTTCAAACTTAACTCGTGACCCCGTTGGGGAAAAAAGGCCCACATACGGACCATACGATCAATGAATTATTTTTTTTATTTATGATTACAGTGACCGTACTGCACAGGAATTATGGACTGAGAATCTGGATGCGTTACTATCCTGGCAAATCTCGACTATTAGCCACTATTAATCTATTTGCAGTCACCAAGTTCATCGAGTCTATTAACAGCAGAGTCTGCAAACATTGATTGATCAACAACTGATTATACCTACTCATATATTTACGTTGACCTCACTAAATGATCCAATCATATGTTTATCTGATACCATTGAATTACAAGCTTAACCATCAATATCTCGTGTATCTTTTGTAGCGTTTGTTTGATATATTGTAAGTCATATTTACACAGCATCCCTAGAGATGGCTGGATGCAATGCTTATTGGTAAAAATAGGGCACAAGTGCGTTAAGAAATTCTGATGAAAACGGAATTACTTTGCCTTACAATTTTATGTTTTTTTCTGTAATATATTATTTTTTTACATAAATGTTGCGTTCCGTCCATTTTTAGTAATAATAATTTTATTTAATTGCCTTAATGTAATATATAAAGCTGTTTACTCATGATGGTTTAACCCAACCGCTGGTTCTTTTTGCCCCTATGGTGGGGGTTAAAATACCAGTTGAACTGTCTTTCTAAATCTTCAATATCTTGTAAAGTAAATATGTTTAAATGAAGGATTACGCTACAATGTGATATTTAAGTTTTTTCAAGGAACCTTAAAGAGTTATGAACTAATATTGCTAAATTGGACCGTTTCGCCCCGATCTACCCATTTTTTGTAAGTAACACGCGTAGTGAATCCTGTATCTTTAAATACCTACCTAATCCACAATCTCTGACCTTATCAGCAACATGCGGCAAGCCTCGGAAGGTCCTGTGTATCAAATATCGAAATCTGAGATTTAAACTGTCATTCTGTGGTTCATCATGACGTTATACCGATCCTGAGTCTGAAAAATGTAGAAAGCGACAAAAATGGTTATAGCATAGCAATGTTTTCATTTTTTTACATAATATGTAGTGAGTATTATTATTAAAATACACTGGTCTGAGTGACATACCTACTTGTCCCAGGTGTTTCAACTTAGTCCTTAGAGACAGCAACGTATTTGTGACCAAACCCAATTAGGACTGATTTTATCTAGAGCTAGTTACAGATGTCCATGGGCTGCAGCCGCCACTTACCTTCAGGTGGACTGTATCCTCCTTTGTCACTTCCGTATTGTAAAAAGATATATAAAATTAAATACATTATGGGTAATGGTGGTAAATGGTGATTTCAGACTGATTCTCTGGCAGACGAATGTATTCACATATTCCAGATTTTTCCAGAAAGACAATTTTTGTTAAAATAATCATTTAAAATTTTACTCCGGGCTTTTAGTACATTCGAAACTCCTATAGGTACATTTTTGAGCTTATGGTCTCCGTTGCCTTTGTGTACTTTGCTTGTTTATCTAAATCTTAAAACTTTGCAATACACACGTTTTTCAATTCTGGCTATAGTAGGTATTATTTGCCCTAAATTACACTTAGAATATCAAAGTACAATACTATGCAATTGTGCTTTAGAGCCCTCTTTATCTTCCTTACTGAGGTTTTTCTTGATATGCGATTACATTGTAATAGTTGGAATAAAAACTTTATTGAATACTGACCTTGTAAGGCTTTGTTATACAGTTTAAAGTTTTTGTCGACATTGATTGACGTAGATCGGTTCTTCTGGTTTATTTGTTATGGAATTATTCGAAAAAAGTTAAGAATGATTGAGTTAGAAACTCAGGTAGGTGCTCAATACGAACCTACTCGTATATGTTTATTGAATTTAAAACGATATACTTACCTGCATTCGATTTAAAGAAAGTAGGTGGGTATACGATATTACGCCACTGCACTTATTTTTAAGCTTACTTAATTACTCAACCAAGTGTAGCATTTTTATATGAATGATTAATTGCAGTATAACTTTTAGGTACCTACCTACTTACTGAACCATAAAATATGTACGGTTTAAAAATATTTTCACTACACCTTATGTTCTGTTGTGGTTGAAAGCCGAACAAGGTATGGGCGGAGCGCTCGCAAGTATTCACCATAGGGTATTACTATAGAACTATAAAGCGATTAAAAAATCGGCAATTTACGGTAATTAAGCTTTTAGTGCTTCACTATGCGAGTGAACCTGTCGCGGGCGAGGGATCGATTCAACGGTGCGACGTTGCCACTCCGCGCGTGTTTTGTTTGGGCCGATGCAGCGGCGGTAAGGCGGCAACGCGCTCGGCGCCAAACCTCGTAAAAAACTTTCGAACGTAAGGAACTGTACGTGTGAACTAGTGTGAAGTTATGATTAGGATTGAGTTGTGTTGCTAGGGACTTGTGTGTAACGAATCGTGGTGCATTCTGTCTATCAGTCTTGTTTTTTTATTGATAATGAACGTCCCCAGAGAGAAATAATACTCAACAGCTATAAATTGTAATTACCGGTTAAATACAAAAAAGAAAATTACAAAAAAAGAGCTTTTTGTTGTTTAAAAATACGCATTACACCAAATATAAGCCTGGATGAGCGTGTCTTTAGACTTCATGAAACTAATGTGATAATTAAGATCACCTCACTAGTAAGTAACTAAGAAGCTAAGCACAAGTCTACAAAGGACAATTAAATATAAAGGAAGCGAATGTAAAACGTAATCAAACTAAACACTGATTAAAGAGTATAAGATCAAAAGTCGAATATTCATAAGTATTCAAAATTTAATATTTACCAAGGTACATACTTGTAAAATAAATATACCTAAAGTAAAAAGTGCTCTTAGACTCTCCTTTTTGAAACTAATATGATAATTAAGATCACTTCACTCAAGTAAGTAGGTAACTCTATACCAGACAATTACAAAAGCAAGAAACAGGGCAACTCCCTTAAATAAGTTTAATGGTCATGGATTCTATACATATGGAAGATGATGATGATGAGATAGGGCCAGTAACGCAATGATGGACTTTACTAGGATTTTAAGTAGTCTCGGAAGCAACACGACAAGTTACCTCTCACTGCATTAGAAATAACAAAATAATAATAATAATACTCTTTATTGTACCCAGAAAGTATAGATAAAAAATAAACATACAAATTTTAAGAACAATACAAAAGGCGGCCTTATCGCTAAACAGCGATTTCTTCCTGACAACCTTATGGTGTGGTGTTTAAGTAAGGATGAATATAAAAATAATATAGGTGGGGTGCACTAAGTGATATCACGACAAGTGTATCAAACTTAAAGAAATATAGAAGAATAAAATAGAATATAATATGACAGTGAAAAATAAAATAGGAGGAGAAGGACAAAAGGTGGAAGGGTAAAAACTGATTTTCAAAAGGGATAAAGACAGAATGAAAATAAATAAATTGAAAACATGTGCCTTCTTCCTTCCTGCCTTCATGTTTTTCTTTCACCAAAGGAAACTTCAACTTTCCATTTATAGAGCTTGTGGTATTTTTATTATGTATACTTTGGATTCCTAAAGACTAGTAAGTGCATAGAAATGCATATGTACAAATATTTCCCACATATTAACTTATAAATGTGCAATATTTTATATTTTAAGCTTTTTATTTATTGCTAATTGCTAGCAACATAATGAATGTGAATAATATCACCATTTAATAGTAGGTACGTACATTTGCAATATTATTAGAAGTGTACCTACACATAATGAGAATCGTTCGACGTACCTACCCTTAATAAAACTTCATAATGATATCAAATGATATTTATTTTCATATTTGTTTATTAAAAATAAATAACCTTCTTTGCATTTGTCACATTAATCAAAAGATGGAACCTAAGGATTGCATTATGCTTATGATCAATAGAATATTAAATGTTATAGGGATTTCTTTGTTTTGTATTCATAATAACAAAAATGTAAGTGACTTTCGAGTAAAACCACCCCTTCAACATTTGTATTTTTTACTATGATTATACAAATTTAGGTATTAATAACTTTATGTTCTTTATTTAGTAATAAATAGCATAATTAGCCTAGCTTGTATATGGTATTAAACTTATCATGAATGTGTTTTTATTTGAAGATCGGAGCTTAAGTCGGTATGGTAGAGTTAGTAGGTAATAGATAAGATGATACCTAAGGAAATACACAAATTGGTGAAAAAAAAACGCATTTTGTTAAAAAAATAAAACTCAAATATAGGTATCCAATTTTCTTCATTATAATATGGACCTAATCGCTTTGGCGTCTACGTGCTTTCTTTACATATTTGTTGTTGGTTAGTAGGATAAATAGGCGTTTAAACGAAATTGCATCATTTATTACTCATAAGATAAATGACACTCACCCAGATAATTTGGATACCACTGCACTAATGAGAACAAGTTTCAAAAACTACCACATTTTAAATATGTATTTATTGTCTTCGAAATGTATTCGTTGCTGAGTCACTAACTTATACCTACTGTATACTTAACTGTTGTAGCACATTCAGTGGCTTAGCTACCGTCGGGCAAGGCCGTGCAGCGCCCCGGGGCCCACAAGCCCAGGGGGCCCCTCGGGCTCCGACTATGAATTAAATCGAACTGGTGAAAATTTCTCCCACATTCAGAATATAAATAAACCAGGTTCCAGGAATGCGACTTTAGTAATGCCAACTTATTTGAGATAATGCAAAGCCAGTGATTTTTAGGCTCGTTTGATTACTTTTAGTAAAGTCTCTTGTCCTAGATTTAGACAAAATTAAAAAGTTAAAAATCAAATTATATAAATAAGTATTTGTTAAAGTAGCTTTTATTTGCATTCAAATGAAAATAATAACTTTATAGAAGAGCTGTGCATGACATTCATGTTCTTTATAATAATTAAACTGTTGTTACAGTTACCTAATGATTTTAAAAGCGTTTAGCGCGCCAGAAGTTACCCAATTTAGTGTTAATTCCCATTCCCATACTTTACATATTTGCGCTACAAGCTTTGAAAATCATTAGGTAACTGTAACGGGAGATTATAAATGACGTGAATGTTATGCACTGCCCTTGTATAAAGTTATTATTTTCATTTTAGTGCAAAAAAGCTGCTTCTTCTTCTTCTCAAGCGTCAAGCACTTAGCAGAGCTGACATGGTCATTAAGTAGTCATTGTATCACGTTTCACTATCCGCCGTCACTGGTTTCTAGCCGCTGTCTTTCTGGTGCACTCATGTAGTGGGGCGTCTACAATCTTAATCTGGTCCGTCCATCTCCACTACTCTACATTCACCACCACTACCGTTCACCAGCAATTTTATTTCTTTCATAATAATATGTTGGACAATAATAATGGCATTTAACTGCGATTTGCTTCATCATTAAATTGCTTTTGGAAGAAATTTATTACGTTCGAAATCATACCAATATTATATTCCCGCAAGGCCCACGTTTCTGCTGCATAAATATGGGAATATTAGCTTTCAGACTAAACAGGTCCTTGTGGTTTTGACAATGATGTGATTCTTCCATATTTTATTTACCTCGACTTTTGCAGACCGACTGATTGTTATAAGACGTTTGATTGCAGCTGCACATCCCCCATTTCTAATCAAAGCGCCCAGATAAATGAATGATTGGACTACTTGACAGTGAGTAATTAAAGCATACAACATTTTATTTTAACACAGGTTCCAGGAAAGTATAGTGTCTTGCACAGATGAAGAACACGTCTCGCTAGCTTTCCATGATTAAGTTTTGGAACTGCCAAAAGTTGATCCACGCCATGACTGAATTCCAAAATTTCCAAACGGTTAAAATGAAGAAACAAACTCAGCAGTTTCATTTGTCGTCGACAACTTGCTTTGAATCAAGTGGCCTGAAATTTGTCCTATTAACTAAACAACATTTTTTTCGTAGTCATGATGTCAATACGTAGCGAAACATGACCTACTCTGATTACTCCATTGTTAACGCGAAACAAACCCGAGTTGCAGGTAGTGGGAGATAGGATATAGGGGGGTAAGAGCATATCGCTTCGCTTTAATTTAACTGTTTTGCGTAAGTTATGTTGTGTATAATCATTATCTTATCAAACAACTTTGACAACTGATAGCGACCCCTAAAAACAATAAAAAAAAAATTAAAAGCACATGTTCCTTTTTCAGGTCATAGAAGCTAATGGCGAGTTGTTGTACCTAAATAATTTTCAAGACGAAAAATAAGAAGCATTCTAATATAGGTACATAATTTGGAGTGCGACGAATCTCGATTACGACAAATCTAGAGAACGTTGAATTCGGAATAGGACGAATATGGGACAAATGAGTTTAAATAGTTTAGTTGGGACCTAGTTTATATTATGCCCCGTTGTCTTTGGTTACCTAGCTACGCCACTGAGCACATTACATCATACTTCATAAAACAATCAATATTTGCTATAACTGTCCATTAAAAGGTTGTTGTGAAAGTTCCTTAAATAGCATTTCCTGTATTTTGTTTCTGATCACTAGTTTTCTAATTGGTTTCAGGGCCTTAAAGTACGGCGTCAGGGACTTGAGGAACATCATATCATAGTCCTCATCCGTATACACCTTGTTTAGGCATATTCGTTTATCTAACGAAGCTCGTTCTATTAGCATGTTTTGGGAGCCACCATCTAGATCGCTTATAGGGTTCTTTTCTGTGCGTTTTCGTTTCTCTGGTAAAAGCTCGGTTTCTTGCTCGGAATCTATAAACAGATATTCATTATCAGTTGGCTCCATCTTCACAGCATACGGTTCAGCGATTGTTTCGGGGAGATCGCAACTGTCTTCTTCGCTGGCCGCTGACGCGCCGTTCTCTGAACGATGGAGGAACGACAGTGTTTTGAAATACTTCCACTTTCCGTGATATTCATCAACATTTACAATGTCCAATCTTTTAATCTCTCGCATAAACAGGTCGCGCAGGTTTTTCCATTTTACTCGTATCAATTCTTCTGTAAATGATAAAGTTAGTTTTCAGTACATTATTTTTAATACCGCAAGAATTAAGTTTTAAAGTGGTAGATAACGGCATGCTCCAAATTTAAAGCTAAGCAAAAATAATTACCTAACATAAGAAATTAGCTCTTGGCTTATCTTAGTAAAAATGTATCTTTACATTTTATTAAGTGACGGGTACTCACGATTGGCGGTTTTTAATTTATTTTTTCCGAAATTTTGCGAAAACGCGGATAGTAATGACGCTCAATGGAGATCACTTGAGGTTCATGCAATTCAATCCAGTGGTTAGACATAGGATAGATAGTTTAATCTACCACTAGTGCTTGTCAATGGTTTCTCCCTGCCACCGCAGTTTCGCCGTGACCACGATCCATGTAACTGGGTCGAAATATCGGCAAAAATAAATAAAAAACCGCTAATCGCGAGTACCCGTTACTTAATAAAATGTATCAATTCCGCGATAATATCAGTCTAAAATCAAATGTATCTTTGTTGTTTTCTTAATCGAATAGCGTGGTAAGAATAGTAAGGCAAACTATAAAACATCGTCCGACGCATCTATGATTGCCTTTAAGTTACGAATATTTATAGTCCACTGAAAGCTATAAACTTTGCATGGCTTATAGTTTGTATAATATTCGCATGATTGTCACTTTGTAACTCGATTGTTGCAAAAAATGTTTGAAAATATTTTATGTTTCAGATAAAAATGATGACAAAGATTCCGAGAAATCGTAATATCACATTCACAAATATTTTACGGGAACCTCCAAACGCAGTTTTTTGTGACTTAGTGTTTTGGAGGGATTAATGCAGACCGAGTCATCTGTAAAACCTCGTGTGTCTATGTGTAAACTTTATCTTAATCGTCCCTTTAGTTTCCATATCTCGCGAAGATAGAATCAATATTTAAGATCGGATTTTTTAACTTGTGGTATTCCACATAATATATATAATCACAGTCTTGAAGGAATAATTCCTCAACGAACACAATAGCTAAGTAACCGACCGTCCTTTGTTTATGTGTTTATTACTTGCCAGTTGTACATACATAGACGTTTATTATTTGTTACAGAATAGGAATGCAGATAGGTTATTCAGTTACATTCTAAAAACGTATTGTTAGAAATGAATATATTAATTTTGCGGAATTTCAGATATTAGGAGCGATTCCGCTTTAAATGGGAAGCTTATAAGAATGAGTATAACTTGTTAAAATTGTATATTATGTCAATCTAACACTCTTAGCGCCATCTATGTGGTAATACGCAAGACCAAATTTGAGACGCGTCAAAGCCGCGCGCGCACGCGTTTCACCAGCACGGATAGTTTTTACTTACCTGGCAATTTTATTTCTGCGGCGATTTGAGTCCACGCGATGGCAACAGCGTTCCTATCATTATAAAATTCGTGGTCCAGTTTCCATATGCAGGCGTTATTCCTCACGTTCTCTATTAAAGCGTACGTTTGTTCGATCGTGAGGGTTATTTTACGCGCGGTCATATTCGACTACCACGCGTGTAGAGTTTACCGCGGCGACTGGAAGCGAGCGGGCGATCGATGGCGTCGTGTCTCGCGCCCACCCGCGAGCCGTCGCGCGACGTTGCCGCCCCGTGCGTCTGTCTCTGCTGCATGCAAGTACTTCGTAGATCAGTCGCGCGTCAACAACGCGGGCCATA
>DWPW01000925.1:0-10144 GCA_018252015.1 Astraptes brevicauda | reverse complement strand
TTCCTTTTAAATTGTACATCTTATACATTACTCAATTTATTGTCTTTATGAAAATATATGGCACATTAAATATGCTATTAACGGCTTTTGTTCTTTATTTAATACTCATTAATTTGTTATTTTACAAACTTTGTAGTTAAGTAACAATAAAAGATGAGCAGTCACTACTTTATACTTATAGGAAAAAATATGTAATTGTGTAATAGCCTCAAAATCAGATATTTCCTAAAAAGACAGTACAGTACTAAAATAGGGAGATCGTGAATAATATCATGGTTTAATGGGAGACTGAGAAGAGGTGGCCTACTACCATTTAAGTTTGTTGCAACAAATTACAAAATTATTTTTCATTTAGTATGACTAGGTAGTAAGTAATATCATTAAGCAGATCTTTCAACGACATTGCCCTCTGCCTGTCCAAAATAAGCTTTCTCACACATTTTAACAAATAGTCCAATTTCAACAACACCTGGAATCATTTTTATAATATTGTTCACTTTACCCCAATCTAAGTCTTGATTTGCAAACACCCAGTCTAAAATAAAATTGCCATTGTCTGTGACAACAGGTCCAGCTTTTGCGATAGCACTACGTAACTTAATTTCTCCTCCAAATAGCTCAATAACTTTATTCTTAATAGGAACATACGCTATAGGAACGACTTCAATTGGAATTCCCTTTTTGTATCTATCACCCAACTTCTGCGAGTCCTTCGTGTAGTCTGCAATGACTATGAGCTTTTTCGAACATGCAGCAACAATTTTCTCTTGCAGCAAGCAGCCCCCACCGCCCTTAATCAAGGTCATATTGGAATCGACCTCATCGGCGCCGTCGATTGTAACATCTATGACGGGATGGGTCTCTAACTCGCCCAACGTGAGGTTGTGTTTCAGGATGAGTTGTTTAGCTTGAAATGACGTAGGAATGCAGACAACTTTCAAGTGTTCTGTCTCGACACGCTCCGCTAGTCTCTGCACGGCGTACACAACCGTGGAGCCACTCCCGACGCCAAAAATACAGTCTTCTCTCACATATTCATCCACCGCGCGGTACGCCGCCACTTGCTTAGCTTGCTCCAAAGACATTTTTCGTATAAAACACTTGCGAACTTGCAATTGGTAACCTTTGCAACGTCTTAGTACATTAGACGCAGCGTTGCTAAATAACAACATACAAATGTATATAAAGGAATCTAAAATTAAACCTAAATCTATATCACTATAGCCACCTATAATGTAGATTTTAGGTTATTTTGGAATGTAATGGACGTGCAATCAATGCTTCGATCAGTCAGTGTGAAGTTTAATTGACATATGACAATTAGTTGTCAATATCAAAGACGTTTTACCAGTTTTTTAATACTGCTTGGATTCTCTTATTTTGGCATTAAATTATAATAGTAATATTTTTTGAAGGACTGCGTCATTTGCTACACTTGAGTATACATCTCACTGTTGTTTACTTATTACTCCTGTTTAAGTTTAGCGACTTGGAATGTGTGATGTAAAGAGCAATTATTGGTATTTATCAACAGACTGGCTGTAGCAGTATAGCTGCAGTACTAAGTGTACTGACATGTTTACTATCACATCTACCTATCTAAAAGGTTTTGTCGATCGCCGCTTAAAGCTTTTCCTTTTAAGATACTCGTTGTTATAATACCTACAGCCACAGTCCTAATTATCTAGCAGCGGACAATATGCCTAAAAAGAAGGATAGATCAGATGTATGGTCGTAAAGGGTGGCAAATAAAATCCCTGCCCGGGGCAATTTTATTAGGTCCTACGCCTCTGAATACTACATGGTTAAATTACAAACAAGTAACGTTTATGTACCTACTTCATGTTCTTATTTGAGAGTTAAAAATATCAACGACTTAGAAATGAAGGTTAAGAGACATCAGCTCTTCTCCAAAGAAATGTCCACTATCCATACTATTCACATCCACTGCGATACAATTGATGGTAAGTGGCCATTGCAACCCGTCGACATATTATGTAATCAATTGTAAATAGAATCTGTCATACATGAGGTGGGCCACATATGAGTTGCCACCCCTGAGGATAAAGTTGAAGCGCATCGGACAAGTAGATATCTCTCCTTTACGACATCGTTCAAATCAGAACACAGCAGAACTTAACACTGCTGTTATTAAAACCTTACCTTTAGTAAATACTTATAACTAAAGAAGTAAATTAAATACTTATAATATTTATAGCTTCATCTATAAAATAAGTATTAAAATTAATTTTAAACTTGATTTTAAAGTTTCATCTCAAGCATCACAATTATTGTAACCGTGTAGTTACATTTTTTCTCTGTCTAATAAAGATGTCACAAAAATATATGAAATCAATATAATAACTAAAGGATAACTTCACAGATCGATTGTGTTTGATAAATCCTTGAAAGTTGGTATTTATTTCAAAGTTTTCTTAATTTCGTAACTGCCGCGTGGATTATTCAAGCCAGCCAATTTTACGCCAAACGCCTCGCGCCCCGCCGGCCGGCGACTACTATTTCGTTTGTGTGAGACAACCGCTTCGTGTGGTAACCATTTCACGCTCGATTTCAGCTCTACCGCTTAAAGTGGAAATATATGCACCGTATTTTAACAACTCTATTCTAAAAAGTAGTTATTACAGTTAACGAACTTGGGAAACTTTAGCACCTACGTTGTGAGAATTGAAGAATTTATAAACGTCCAACCAACTCTAATCTAACGTCTTCGTAAATGCCTAATGAGTCTAAAAAATTGAAAATTTTCGTCGAGGTCCTAAATTAATGATAGATTTTCATATTTTTATTGTAATCTCGCAGGTAGGGCGGGCTGATGAATGAAAATGATTCACCAATATATTCTAAAAGGATCCCGATCTTCTTACTTAGCCGTTATCCGCACGGTCGGTTTATTTCAATTTCCTTCATAAAAGACGCTATTCTCGGATTTGAAGTAGATTTATCATGCTCGGATAAAGCGGGCACTTTTTGTGCTTTTCTTGTGCCTGGATCTGACCCGAGATCTGTCCACTTAATGTGAATAATGGTGTGCGATGGAAAACGAATGCGAGCCCGAACACAAAAGACAACAATACGAAGCGATTTGAAGATTTGATACAAGGATTTCAGCGAGATATTATATTGCCTAAATAATGGATGAATTAAATTTTACTTTCATCCAGAGATGACGTTCTACTGACATCAGTTACAAACTTAAATAACTCATGTGGCTAAATTAACTTGATAGTTTACTAAATATTAATAACAAGTATCTTAATAGTTAAGCACTACATGAGCCGATCCAATACAACATAAAACTAGGATTGAATATTAAAAAAAATTCAAAGGCACTAATACCATTTTACAAAATTCATTGTAACATGAGTTTCAGAAATTTATCGTCTTATATTTCATTTATTCGTTATATCCGTATCCCGAGATCAAAAGTACTCGTATATCCAAGACATACGAAACGCTATGCAAGAGATCATTATCGATTCAAAACTTAACGCGAATACTCTGAGAGATACGTTTAATAGATACACGCATAGTAAATTCGTCGGTACTATTAACCCTTAACACCATTCGTGGGGATTCTTCTCCCAACTAGCATTTTTTTGTAAATATTATTTTTATTTTAAATGGTACGCGTTTGTGACTTTGTATTGTGACTGTTTTGTATTGTGATTGTTTGTGACTGTTTATTCTTAAAAATAGCCCGAGAGATTGCAGAATATGGAAGTGCATCGGCCTGGCATTAGAGGTTTGCAAGATACGATGTGTTGCGGAACTAATATTTATTGATTTTTAATAATTATTTATTTTTAGATATATCTAATCGAATGAATAAATAGTTAACATCTCAATAAGTAAAAAATCAGTTAAATGAAATAAAGACGGATGAAAGTGAAAATGAAGAGGAATTTCCACAACATATATCAAACTTGAGCACTAACTTGTTACAGACTGAAAAGTAAACAAAACTTCCGTCATTTTGTATGATATTGAAGATATGGAATAAATTATATTTCTTTTTTTTAGGTAAAAGTCTAAAAGGAAAAAAAAAGAAATATTTGGTTTTAAGGTAAATTTTATATTTTCATTTTGGTAGGTAAATTAGTAAACTCTACAAAATTACTACAAAAAAGGTACTTATTTTGTGCCAGGACTTATACATGTAACATTTTAGTTTAAATTTAAATAAAAACTGCTATTGAAGACTTGTAACATGTATTTTAATTATTTATTTTAAAATCAGTAAAACCCTACAATTCCCAATTTGGGGAACTTAGGTCCTCCACGAGTGGCTAGAAATAACAAGTGGTGCTAAGGGTTAAATGTAGTTGGATACAATAATCATATAAATTGTTACACATTATTAACAGACTTCTATAAATGTTTTTTCTTCTTATGAAGTTCAAAGGAAAAAGTTGGATAAATGAGACGAAATATATAATTATTTTTAATAATTCCCACACTGGTTCACGCACTCTTCATTTTTTTGTCGCAGAAACACCACCAGGACATGCTTTATAAAAATTGTGATTGCGCGATATTCTGCAAGTAAAGGGCATAATAAACTTATTTGAGTTCTTAATAAATTCTCAGATGTTAGTAACGACCAACTCAATGTAGACGCAGTTCTTTTCTGACTAAAATACATTTACCATTTAAAAACCCTGCAAATCCCTTAAACTACATACCCGCATAGAGCTTCATGAACTCAAAAATGAAAATGCTATTAGAATACAACATTTACAGAAATATTTCTTATGTATCAGCACGAGATACTGTTACGCGAAATATACCTTCTTAACTTGAGTACTTGGATTGAAACCAAGGATCAAGATGAAATGCAAGCAATGCGGCCCCTCCGCAGATATAATCAGTTTGCAGAAGCTTCTCCCTAGGATGCTGTGAGATATGCATTTGATAGAGCCGTCAAAGCAAGTTCTATTAATTTACTCCACATTTCGTGGATTACTGCACGATGTAAAGGTTTATGATACGAACCCGGCATTAAATTAAAAAAGAAATAAATAAAAGGAATGATCATGATATTTAAAAGAGTATAAAATTGTATAAAAATTGTTTTTTTGTCCCTTAGAGAATGTACTCGAGACATAAATTATATAGATTATCCAAGTGTAGGTGGGACAACCACTTGGAGCCAGTTAAAGGATCAAGAGGAGAGAATGAGATGAATTTAAAATATCTAGAGATAATCCCTAAGTAGATTCGAAGAAACCTGTAATCAATCTCAAGAAATTTGTTTTATGATCCTCTGATCATATTATGACAATTTTCGTTCAAACATATTTGTCATAATTTTATGAACTAAAATGGTAGGTAATATGGTATTTCCTTTAGTTTTCTAAAGAAAATGTCAAGTACCTAATATTCAATACTATTGGATACCCGGTTTCTAGCCTCGCCGGATGTTTTATTTTGTATCTACCCAAGATCTGTATCTTAAGTTTGGGATAGATACTTGGCATCCACTTGACAACCGGTCATGGAAATGTTTTGTAATGTCACATTCATCGAAACGTTTAGATTCTAAACTTTTTTAGAATTGCGACTATTTTTATTATGGACAAGAAACTTGTAAAATTCCGTGGAACCCAAGCCGAACGCGACATAAATAGTTAAATCTACTACTCTAATACAATTTGTAGTAAACCATGATCTCGGCGCTAAGGTCGCATTATCGGATTGGAAAAAACTGTTACAAAACAATTAAGAGGAGAGGAAAATCGAGCTTAAGACTGTCAGATACGGTTCAGAGTTGTTCGTGTACTAAGACGTGAGTGCGAGGGCGAGTTTTACAATGTTCATGTGACGGCAGAACCTTTTTGTTGGGTCTTTTGTGCTGGGAATCCGCGATGCCCTGGGGGCCAAGGGGCACGATTTCCATTACACGAGAGAGTTTTTGAATAGACCTTTACTTTCTATAAATTTTACACTGCATTTAATTACATTTGTCTGCAATCGATTTTATTTTTTCTACCTTTTTTGTATGTAGCGATAGTGCAGTTGACCTGATGGTAAGGGGTCAATGCCGCTCATGGTAATTTGTACTCAAATGCAAATTAACGTCTTGTCTGAGGAAGGTACAAATGGTAGGTTTGTACCTCTGTCTCCCTTAGCAGTTAGAGACCATACTCCTCGGGCCAACACAAGCGTGTAACAATGCTGCTTTATTTTGCATTGTGTTGTATGTTTCACAACATTCAAAGTTACTACTAATTTGAATGAATATTAAGTCAATTTTGTAATAATAACAGAATTTTTTAAAGTGTTTGTTTTAATTCAAATTGGTAGACATTTCAACTGTGTCATGTTGCGCTAATATAGGTACATGATACACATTTTGTATCGGTAATTTAGCTCGTTGGAACCTGATAAATAAATACGGCATCACGCCCTATTAAACTTATTACGACCAGTAAACATAATATTATATAACACGTATCGATTACACCGCTTAAATGATAAAGGTTATAGTGCATATAATCGGACGGGTTACAAAATAACAAATATATTGAAATTATGTGAACCCTTCAATTTGATATGTACATATGTGAAATTTGATATGTAATGTGTCAAGTGGTAGAGCCTTTTGTGATTCGACTCCGGCGGCACCACCGTCACACCTAATTCTGCCTTATAACAGCAGTGTTAAATGCTGCTGTGTTCTGGTTTGATGGGTATGGTAAGGGAGACATACTTATTCGAGGCATTACAACTTAGTCGTAAGGGGTAGCAACGCATCTGTGGCCGACCTCAGGTAGGACCGTGATCTTATTGGGGTCGATTATAGATGTCCATGGGCGGCAGTGGCACTTACCATCAGGTGGGCTTCATGCTCGTTTGCTATTTCCATAGCATAAAAAAATGTGAAGTATGGGTATAGAGAAATATAGTAACAAAAGCAATATGTGCACTTAATCTATACCTTACTATCAAAGCTATCTATCTATCTATACTATCAAATTATAAAATAATTGTAGGTGATTCAAATATAATGTACCTAAGTCTACAGAAGATTTACACGAAACTCGGTTCAATATTTATATCTAAATATTGAATAGAAAATTTTATATTAGTTTTATTTTAGTACTTGTTGGCTAATTAATACTTATTTAAAGATTTCTTCGGTACTAAAATAATATAGACTACAAATGCTCTTTATTAGGAACGGAATGTCAATTATTATTTAAAAAATGTTGTTATTTACAATGTATTTGATGAATTAACCCTAAGTCACGTCTGGACGGTATGTCGTGGTGTAAGTTTGGACACAGCTGCTGTGCGAGAGACATTCAGACCACGTAGCAACCTAAGGATGGACATACAAACTGATGAAACTGGACAATTATTATAACTACCTACATGCGTCGCGTCGTCAACCCATTATTGTCCCACTGCTGGGCACGGGCCTCCTCTCAGAGTGAGAGGGGTGTAGGCCATAGTCCACCACGCTGGCCAAGTGCGAATTGGTAGATTTCACACACCTTTGAGAACTTTTTTTTTTAAAGAACTCTGAGGCGTGCAGGTTTCCTCACGATGTTTTTCCTTCACCGTTAAAGCATAATTCATTTCCAAATACGCACATAATACAGAGGTGCGTGGGATTTGAACCCCGACCTCCCGATTGAGAGGCCGAGTTTCAATCATTAGGCTATCACTGCTTTATACAGTTTTAGTCAGTATTGTTGATAATCTCGTATTTTTAGGTCATAGTCATGGAAATTGTTATTTTTAATATTCTATTATTGATTTTATCGAAGAGTTTTATGACTATAAAAAGTTAAAAAAAGGTATCGAATAACAGGTGACTTCGGCACTATTTGTTGACTATTCGCCGACTACATACAGTAATGGCTAGCGATGTTTCCAACTAGTCATTCCTTTTCTAATGAAAACATCGTAGTTCGAATCCGGGGGCACCACTAGCACAAAATATTACTCTACATGACTTAGCGCTATGTTCTGAGTGATGGATATTTTCGAAGATGGTTATCAAGGACCTAGTTACGCAAACAGGAACCAATTCACACACATGCCATCGAGATAAGGACACAGAAGCTTTTAAAAATGAACCTTCCATAAACCTTGTAAATATCAAATGATCTGACAATTTTGACAGAACAAAACATTAGTACTACTACTACTTTATTATTTTTAAATTTTACAGTATACGAATTTTTGACAAAAATGGCTTTTTCTTAAAGCTGTCATTGTGTGGGTTGATTCTGTTTTGCATAAGTAGGTCCAAGTAACAGGCTTATCATAAGGATTCCAAAAAAATGTATTTTTATACTTTTGTATTATTTTTTATAGTTAAATTGAATCCAACAATCGCCAAAAAGGCTTTACTAACTGGACAGTTTGAGCCCAAAAATAACCTAAACCGAAATGATCTTCGAAATAAAATTAGTTTTAATCATTGGGCAACATTGCCATTCTATTTAAATGGCGGAATTAATGTTTTTCCCAAAAGAGGAAGTGTTACAAAGAAAAAGAAACCTTTTACTGATTTAACGAGAAATGAAAAGTTCGGAGGCGTTTTTGGATATCTAGATAACAAAATTGCTGCGGACTATCTAGATATTTCGGATCTATCTAGAGTAAAAAGGCCTTACAATACAAATATCCTAAAATCTTTCATAATACCAACATTGAATTCAAATAAATATAATACATTAGATATATTAACAAGGAGAATGGTACCGCTACAAAAAGGGAAGACTTTTTTCCAATTCGGCGTTACAAGTAGCGAATCCAAAGACTCTGATACTGTAGAGTCTGATACCGAAGAAAATACGAGCATAGAAGATACATCAGAATTTGAAAATGTGAATAATAAAGTGAATAATCCAACACGATTCCAAATTATTAATAATTCGGAGGAATCTAGCGATGATACTGACGAAAGTGATTCCGATAAATTCGTTTATATACAAGCTCCAGGACGATTTCTTAAAGCTGATGACAGTTGGAGAAGGCGGCTACCACAGTTTCTTCCGAAAAGAATGCATTGGAATGAGGCGGATTATAATAATTTAAGGAATTATTGGATCAGCGGTCCTAGAGGAAAATATCCTAGATAGTAATTCTCTTCAAATTAAATTAAAGTCCTTATTCTTGTTTTAATAATGTTCGTTTCATTAAAGTTTGGCAACTTCCCGCAACTCATCAAGAGATGGCGCCAGCCAGATAAGTTCGCATCTGGCTGGAGATATCCTTTTGTCAAAAAATCTACATTATAGGTACTTTAGAAATTCATATGTATAAGGTATAGGTAGTCATTAAAATAAAACGAGCGGGAACCGTTAAATAATTTTACTTAAATCAAAAATCACAAACTATATTCATTTAGCCAACTATGTAAGATTTATTCATGGGCTCTGTATTTCTTCATGTTAATCAGGACCCAGGTGGGAATGGCCAACCAGCTGCACATTAGGAAGCCACCGAGGAAAAACAACTCCTGGAATAAAAATACATGTTATTAATGACGATTATTCTTTTTAATTTTGATGACCCGCGTCGATGGGTCCCGGGTTCGATCTCCAGCCGGACGGATATATATTTTTCTTAATTTATTTCCAAAATTCAAAATAAAATCAAAACCAAAATATTTTATTCAAAGTAGATTCTTACAGAATTCTTTTTGAGCGTCAGTGGTATAAATCTACCGCCACTTCGCAAGGTTCGTTTTGGAGAAGAAGCGGCGAAAGAAACTCAATAACACACATCTTTTAAAAAAAAGTGTCATATTACAATTTTAATTTAAACTTAAATCATGTGGAGCTAGAGGCACCTCAAACCACACATCTGACAAGTAATCATTTGTTCTATAGTATGCTTTTCTGCATAGCATTTGTTTAACGACTTGTTTAAAATTACATTATGTGAGCTTCTTAACATACATGTATCATAATATGCGCCAAACTACAAAGGCAGTTAGGCGGAGAAAGTTGCCCTCAAATTCTAATACGAACACCTATTTACAGACAATATTATCTGCTTAAACTTACATTTACAGTTGCAATTATTTCTGTCTAATAGCGGCAGTGTTAAGCGCTGCTGTGTTCTGGTCTGAAGGGTGTGGTAAGGGAGACATACTTATTCGAGG
>DWPW01000924.1:0-10151 GCA_018252015.1 Astraptes brevicauda | reverse complement strand
ATCACATCAGCCCAATTCATAGTCATCTTTTTCGTCATCTGTAAGTTGAGGTGATCAAGGCGGCCATCAAAATATAGTTATTAAGTCAGCCATAGACACGACTATATACTTATGTATGTTCCACCAGGTCTATTCAAATACGTGTCTACAACAAATTCATATTAGGAAATCAGGTACGTACGTATAGAAGTTTTCCCACTCTTAAAAATCGCTGGGCAGCAAATTAGCATAAAATAGGATGTATTTGGATGGACAGCTTGCGAAATAGAACGAAAATCACAGACGATGTCTGTGATGAAAATGCTAGCGACAAAGTAGCTAAAGCTTTATTAAGGTTCCGTACTATTTTAGGTATTATAATTGAAAATATCTGTATGTGTCAAGGATTTATATATCTATAAAAAAAATGTGTAATGTGTAAAATTTGGTACGTTAAATGTATAATATGGTACACATAATGTAGTTTATAATACGAATCAAATGTTGCTCGCCTGGCAGTTTCTATTGAATTCATACTTATAGATTGAGCTTTTGAATAATATATTTTTTTTGCCGTCCCACCATCGGACATGGAGACGAACCGCGGGATACCATCGATATTTGGTGGATGCTTCTTATGAGCGAACAAAACGTTTCTGTAACTCATTTCTGCCGAGAGTCACTCAAGAATAGAACTCACTCCTCTCTTTGTTGTTTCCTGATACATACAATCAGGAATTGTTCAATAGTAAGTGGCCACTGCCGCCCATGGACATCTGTAATCAACCCCAGATAAGATTACAGTCCTTCCTGAAGTCGGTGACAAATGCGTTACTACTACTGAGGACTAAGTTGGAACGCCTCGAATAAGTATGTCTCCCTTACCACACCCTTCAAACCAGAAAACAGCAGCGCTTAACACTGCTGTTATTAGGCAGAAATAGGTGTGGTGGTGCTGCTGCCGGAGTCGAACCACAAAGGGTTCTCCCGCCTTAAAAATTGGTTTAATTACTATAAATACCTAATAATTGCTTTAATTACTGTATATATCGTATTTACTGGTGAATGAAAGGATTACATAATATATTATTTATACTAGGCAAAATTATTATTGTTTTATTCAATAATTATAACGTAGAATATTGACCGTTATAAGTAGGTATCAGTCAAAACTCAAAATGTTTTTTTCGCGTTGGACTGTTTGTGATGTTCCCATAAAATTTATAAAAACAGATCTGCATATCTTAAAGTACCTACCTGATTATAATGAACACACTATATTGTAACAAGTAATAACAAAAAAGAAACCAAAAAAATACCCTAGTTTCAGTACGAGTTATTATATTTGTGCTTATTAGTTTGAAGAACAGAAGACGTCTACTGTGAAGAACAACTTGTATTGTATTTTATTAATATTCACTTGAAATTAGGTATACAGTAACTACGACGCGTTTTGAGTGCCAAAAATAGAGCTATTTACAGACTACGGCCATCAATTAACTATACTTTAAATCATTACTTATATGGGGAGCCAAGCGTAGGCGTGCAACAAACATTTTAAAGGTGGTAGAAACCTTTGTGGTGCGACTCGGCAGCACCATCGTCACTCATTTCTGCCTAATAACGGCAGTGTTAAGCGCTGCTGTGTTCTGGTTTGAAGGGTTTGATAAGAGAAACATACTTATTCGAGGCGTTCCAACTTAGTCCTCAAGGGTAGTAACGCATCTGTGGCCGACCTTAGGTGGGACTGTGATCTTATCTGAGTTTGATAACTAATGTCCATGGGCGACAGTGGCCACGTACCATCTGGTAGGCTGCATGATCGTTTGCTATTTTCGTAACATAAAAAAATCTTGCTATAACTGTAATAATTTAAATTTGAGTTTTTAATTTTAATCTTAACCATATAAAATGATTTATCGCCGAAAAGTTGACCTTCTGACGTAAAATTATAACGTATTCTATAAAATAATCATATTTTCATTCGCCTTGGTGAAACAGTAAACATAACTCAAATCTGAGGTTTTAGCTCAACTTGGAAGGAAGCCAGCTCTGAAGATGCAGTGGTCAAAGTTTGCCTATCATACAAGAACAGGCGGTACTTTGTGCCTATCTGATCTGAGCCCACACAACCCTAATGTACTTATAAGGCAAGCGAAATGTAACTTTAGGGCAAGCATCATCTGATTAGCCGGAGGTGGTATGTGTGTTGTGATATATTTATTAAGAGCATATGTTTGCAAGTCTCGAAAATATTCCAAAATAAAAATTAGTAACGGAACTATTTTTGACATTTTAAACAATTACTTAAGTACTTTTAAGTACTTAGTATTGCAGGCTCTGGTAGACCTTAGCCTATGTTACAATCAAATTGTAAAAAAATATATTTAAAAATTATAGTTTTAAATACTAATCAGTATAAAATAATTATCTTAAAAAAGCGTTTTTTATAACTTTTGACACTATGCATGCATGTATTTATATGACATCTTATGGCATTGTTAAGTTCTTAATAAGCATGCAAAGTTTCAAATTAATCCGACGTTTCAAAGTCAGTCAAAATCACGTTCAAAGTTTCAAAGATTGATACAGTACATTGGTAGGAAAAAAAGGTAATTGAAGCGTGTTAAAATGGTTCATAGAT
The DNA here is from genome assembly GCA_018252015.1 of Astraptes brevicauda. Lineage (NCBI taxonomy): Eukaryota > Metazoa > Arthropoda > Insecta > Lepidoptera > Hesperiidae > Astraptes > Astraptes brevicauda. The sequence goes on along the minus strand of DWPW01000924.1, from coordinate 7,528 downwards.
AGGTAGGTACCAACATAAGCATTTCATTTTAAACTGGTTTTATATCCTAGATATGTGCGTAGAAATGCAACAACATTATTATTCGTACCAAAACAATCTAAAAAAGGGAATTTAATTATTACGAATTTTCATAAAAACAAAAAATTGGTTTAGCTATGTATCTTTCCCTATTTTAAAATAAAAACCCGAAATTTTCCATACGACTTTTTGCTTTCGTAAAACATTTTGAGTACAGATTAAAGTAAAAATAATACATCTTCGAAACACGTCATTAACGGTATAGACAGCTGCGAGTGGTACAAGCCGACATGACCACAAATGACCACTTTCAACCGTCCTGATGCCAGATAAGCGCAAATGGGTATGTAACGTACCTCCCACGACCCTCTGACATGACATAAAAACTGACAATTAAAAGAACATCTACCTAAAGCGGTAGTAGATTCAGGACGAATACTTATAAAAATAAATCATGTTTTCTCAATATACCTACATATTTATATTACACAAGTTGACAGTGAAAAGCCAAAATAAATGCAACACTGACAAAAGAGTCTAGAAACAAAAAAGTGGTATGATTTTCAAAAAAAGGATCTTATCCATTGCGGTTCGAAACCTGATTTTTCAAAATGTGTGTCTTAAATTAATTAATAATGTTTTAGCGTAAATATGGTGAAGAAAAACACCTAAGAGTTCTTTAAAAATGTTGTGAAATGTGTGTGAAGTCTACCACTTGTACTTCCCTGTCCCTCTGAAAGAAGACTCTTGCCCTGTATTGGGACAATCATGGTTTGACGCGAAATTGTATATCTTCATGACACATTTTTCCGAGTGGGTTATGACGGCACGGCCTCCAGTGTGTACATAAATATATATGGGAGCAGTGACAGTCTGGTATTATAGAAAAAAATATATAAGTAAATATTTATGTCATTAAAATCCATGTCATAAAGATAGTGGAAAGCAGAAGTCTTGGCAGAAGGCACTCATGATTATAGAACCTTAGGAAATGGTTCGTGTGCAGCACACGTCACTCTTCAGAGCTGCAGCCTCGAAAGTAAGGATTGCTTTCATGTTGTCCAACCTCCGGTAATAATAATCTTCGATAAGAAGAAGGATTTTCAAGTCTTAAACTAATTATTACACAACAAATGAACTCCAATCACTGGGCCACAAATATACTTAAAATAATACACGTCTTTATTTACGTTCCATCCTACGTTACGCCCACTAATCGTAGTATAAGGAGGCTCGAAGGTTAAATTATCTCGCCTCATTGCAGGTCGATCCAGGTCAAAGGTTAATAATAAGTAAATAAGTAGAACGATTTGTGCTTTATCTAGACACTATACTAGACAGATTACTACCGTATTACTAGGTAGCTCAAGCCCCCCTAAAAATAATTAAAAGTACTAAATTCTACATTCAAGATCGGAAGATCTTTATTTTCGTAATGTATTTGAACTCCTACCTTCGGATAGCTTAAGGTACTCGAGTGGGGGCGGGTGGGGTGTAGGTTATTATTATCGGACTGCGACCAGAGACATATAATATTTACACCATTCCCTGGACTAAGGGGAACTGTTCATTGATTTATTGGACTTACTAAACTTCAAATTAATTAATAAAATAGCAAAAACCACTCTTAAAAGATATCGTATTTCTTTCATCGCTTTTCTAACTCATTTACCCTCTTTCTGTCTTTTCTTCGCCTCCCATTTTAAGTTTTCATCCTGTTTAAGTTTATTATGACGAATTTTCAAAATTCATCTAAATCATATAAGGAAGTCCTGTTCTATACTTACTTAAGTAATCGCAATTATGTGCTTTTTGTCCGCCATTGAAAGGCTTATTATAATAAGCAGATATAATATCATACTTAGTCATAATATATTTGTTAAATTCGGGTAAGTCCCGACAAAACCACGAACTTAAACAAACCCCGACTTGTGTAATAAGTTTTTTATCATTACGATTAAATAAAACGAAAAGTCAAGTTGTCTGTGATTTCAAACCGATTCCAATTTTATCAACTTAAGTATTATGGACCTTAAAAACATTTTGCAACAAGTTATCATCTCCTGAATCAGAGCCTGAATTAATAAAAAAAAATATTAACGCTTATGTTTCTGATTGTATAATACTTCTGTGCCGATAATATTGTTTAAGGCTTAAACCAAAAGTGCACTTTGTCTGTCAGTCAATGAGAGTTGTATTATACATATACATATATTAAGGATAGAGAAACAGAAATATTTAGAGGAAGCCTTTATCGGAAGACAAGCTGCTAGAAGGTGTTATGTTTGCCAGTAGGAATAAAAACAATAGAATAATAAACAGAATTACCTAGAAAATAAGAAGCTCAATTTATTTTTCTTTCTTTCATATTAATAGTAAATTCAAACTCAAATTTAGTCAAAGTTGATTCATATAGAGCTCTTTTTTAACATCAAATTTTACCACCGCTTCGGAAGGCTTATTCTTTATGGAGAAAAACCGGCGACAGAAACTCCATAACTACTTCTTAATTCCATAACTAAATTCCATGCTTTAGGTTTATTTTAATTAGTGCAAAAAGTAATAAAGGCTTATTATTATTTTTTATTACAGTTCCATTTTCAACTTAATTATTCTGACCTCAACAAAAGCCTATTTATTTTAATGTAACAAATAAACATTTTTCAACCGATTTTATTATTATTGATCTCCATATCAGGCATAGTCGCGCACAAAACTTGTCCGCAATAAATATGAAACATCAAAATTAGTGTTACTTAAATATACTCGGCATTCGAACCGAGCCCGTGTGGTTTAAGGCCTTATTCACACTGCGACTGCGCTGGTCCAGACTTTAAGGTAAAAGGAACATGAAATTTTAAAAATAAGTTTTTGGTAAATACCCTTATTCTATTTACTAATTGATTTAAGAGGTACCTACTTTTTATAGTCATTAAGTACTCTTTACGAATTTATATTATTTGCCTTGATATAAATTATTGCATTAATTCTTTTTAGTACGTTTGCTACACTTTGGTATGGAAAGGGAGACATACTTATCTGAGGCGTTCCAACTCAGTCCTGAGGGGAAGTCAACCTCAGGTAGGACTTTGATCTTATCTGGGGTTGATTAAAGATGTCCATGGGCGACAGTAAACACTTGCCATCAGGTGGACTGCATGGTCATTTTTGCCATCAGGTGGACTGCATGCTCATTTGCTACTTCCAAACTATAAAACAAAAATGCTATTTGTTACGTTGTTACTTACCACCTAAATATTACACCGTACTAATACAATATTGCATTATATGTTATAACGCAAACCAAGTAATCTATAATTTATTTATGCAGTCAAAGATCCTGGCTATGTACTACATCTACTTGCGAAATCCTCCTAGATCTCAGGATCCCTTCAATGGTTATCCAGTGTAGAATTTGACACTCCACAGTTTTTCTATGCTCTACATAATCTCTTTTGTCCTGCCACAAACAATTAAAACAAACACCCAGATCCAAGCAGAAATCTACGTAATCATTTAGCATTTGAAATCCTCCATGTCAGACCGGTGACAGATACATCACGTAAATGTCAATAGCACATTAGTAAAAAGCGTGCTTGTCGTGACAAAAAGGCAGTCGTCATTGTGTAACAGGCCTAAACCTAAATATAAGCGTCGTACGAGGCGAGTTTAAAACGAGAAATGCCACGATCGTGAATATGAATAAAAGAACAGCGATCGCCCTCTGGTTGACACAGGGTTGCCAGAACGGGTCCAGTAAAGCTGGCTTCCTACCCTGGCGCTTAAAATATATCAGGCGTAATGTCAAATCGAGATAAGGGCTAAAGGGCTCAAGACCCCTATCTCTAAATGCAAGTACATCCGTCACGTTTAAGGCGTGGCAAAAATTTGCCTCCAAATCTAAAAACAGCATCTTCCTGTAAAAAAACCTTTATTTTTGCCTTTATTTAAATTTACCTCGGGCTGGACAAACCGCTCCAGACGAAAATCTTGGACCTAACATTCTGTAATTACGGACCTGGCAGACTTTTGGTAAGGCTTTTACAAATATGTATGTATAGCAGTGATCACTGTACTTACAGGTTTTGTTTACGCCTTTTCATTGTTTTTTACTAAATAGAAATCGACAAGGTTCTAACTGATAGTATGTGGCCACTGTCGCCTGTAGGATTTCCAATTAAACCCAGGTATAATTTGAGTCACACCTGAGTTTGATCTAAATGCGTTGCTACCCTGCGAGGACAGTTCGGATGCCTTAAATAAGTGTTTCTCCCTTTTTAACCAAAACACAGCAGAACATAACACGGCAATGGGTAGATCCAAACAAGTGTGGGGAGTGATACCACCGAAGCCAATCCACCTTCGATTTTTCGAAATCAAACAGGTGTGGGGGTGATGCCACCGAAAGCAAACCATCGAGGATTACACTAGGTCCTTAATTTCTTTCGAGCGATTATGATTAAAGTCCCTCATAAAACTCTTCGAAAGATTTCTTTTCTGAAGCATTTAAATCAGAATATTGTCATCCTCTTAACTGCTTTATGTCCTAATGCAAATACATGATATCATAAATTGGAGGTAGAGTAGACTCATAAAAACATACAATAACAGTAAAAATTTACGGTTGCAATATCTTGAAATAGTACTCGGTGCCTAGTCTTTATTATTTTTATAAGCTTGATTCGTTGGATGGTATAAATTTTTTATTATAAAATACTTACACGTGTTTTATGACCATCATTCAAACGATGTTGGAATCTATTAACATCACAACTTTCGTTTTTCTCAAATAAGATATACCTACCAATCTAGTTGCTTATTATGTAACCTGTTTCCAAAATGGCGGGTCTTCCATATAGTTATCTTGCACAAGAATAAGGTAAAGGGACAAGTTATATATTAGGTAGGTACTAATAACTTGTCCGTGCTTTAGTACATGCGGACCACAATATAAAATTTAACCAATATTCAACATAATAAAAAATACGGGTAAATATAAAAAAGTTTCTTAGTGTATGTCTTCATCATAAAATAAACCTATTATCCAAATATCATGATTTTAGTGTCAGTAGTTTAGGCTCTGTGATGATTAGCCAATGGGTATCCTTTCGCTTTATATATCGTCACAGAAAAGCGATCTTATCGTGTCTCGAAAAAGATATAATCAACTCTGGTAGCACCACCGCTACACCTACTTCTGCCTACTAGCAGCAAGTAAGCGCTGTTGTGTTATGGTTTGAAGGATGTGGTAAGGGACATACCTATCCGAGGCGTACCTTGGTCCGCAGTCACCTTGTTGCTATCTGCAGCGCATTTGTGGCCAACCTCAGTTAGGTCTAGTTTCATCTTTGGTTGATTACGTATGTCCATGGGCAACAGCCAGGTACCAGGATGGACTGTATGCTCGTTTCCTACTTCTATATTAAAAAAAAAATAAAGAGGCTTTCCAATGTCCAAGATCCAAGCTAACTTTTTGACAACCCTACAGAGACAATTGAAGTATCCCATACGATTGTATCGAAAAAATCATATTCATGTAGCGTGACTCCTTTGGTGATGGTTTGATGCAAAATGCGTTTAAATTGTCAGTTTTCAGAATCAATAACAATGGTAAAAAGTAAAAATTTACAAAAAAATACTAACATAAATTTAAAATCATGTCCCACTACTGGGCTTAGATCCTAGATACCAAGCGTCTATCATCTTTAAGGTGAGATCAAGAGGGACAAAAGAACCCTATTAGTAAGGCTCTGTGGTCCGTTTGTCTGTTACACAACTGTATTTCTTTAACTGTAATGGGTAGACATTTGAAATAAACTGATATGTATATAAAATGTATATTATTATGACCGCCCTAGCATTAAAAAGAGCTTGTTTCGCAAAAAAATAAGGTTCATAATGATTGTATCATGGGTCTCCATACAAAAATAAAAACATTTTTATGTCTTTTTTCGCTATTTTCGCTTGTTCGTCATAATGATACAAAACATCGATCAGTGGTACGGAATCATTCACGTGGAACTCCGACTCACGCTTGGCCGGTTTTTTATTTTCCTCTGATCTGATCCGGCGGCCAGTTTAAGAGAGTTAAATTATCGATAACAACTTTCTTTTGATTCAGATTTCATTAATATGGTGTATTTTAAATTGACCTCCTGCTGTGATTTTAAGGCAGTCTGCTTGTATACATTATGCTGTTATTTTTTTCCCCTTTCCCACTGAAATTCCCTCTGTTGCTGCCACTCAGGACTAAGTTGGAATGCCTCAGATAAATATATCTTCCTTATCATACTTCGGTCAGAACACAGCGCTTAATACTGTTGTTATTAGGCAGAAACAGGTGTGGCATTGATACCACCAGAGTCGAACCAAAAATGTAAGGTATACATCATATCTATATATATATATATAAATGAATGTTTGTCTGTATGTCATCGATGAACTCAAAAACTAATGTACCGATCATTATGAAAATTGGTATATATATGTATTTTTCCACGGAGAAGGTTTGTGTGCTGATTTTTCTTTCAAATTATTTTTCTTAAATTGATTTTAGTTGTTGGCGTAGCATCGCGCGCCGGGTACAGCTAGTAGTAAATAAAAGCAAGATGCTTTCTATATTATAGCCCTACAGTAGGATTTTCTCCTGTGTCGTGGGTGCCATGGACACACATAGACGAATATACAAACACCCAGACCCAGAACAGAAATCTAAACTCATACAGATATCTGTCTGTTAGGGGATCGAACCCGGGACCCACTGCGTGACAGACCGGTGTGGTAACCACTCCGCCACGCGGGTCGTCAAATAACCCTACCCTTAAATAGACCTTTGGATATTAGTTATCAAATTTGTCGCACTAACCATATGAAAACATCGAAACACGTGTAAAAATAATTGCAGATCGGGTGTCCTAAAAAACTTGCAATGGTGCATTTGAAATCGTGCTAAAATCACTAATTAACCATTACGTATAATCATCAATACGAATTGACGTGACGACCGAAAATGTAGAGCACGCGATTGCTAAATGAATGAAATACTTTTATGTCCCACTGCTGGGCATAAATTTCCCAATTTAAAGACCAGAATCGTACCTACTCATGCTGGTGTAATGCGGAATTGTAGAGGGTATAAGGTCTACTTTAAGTTTTAACGACTGATATACGATGGTAACAACCTCCCAAGAACACTACACTCATATTCACCTACGGGCACCCATCGAAATACTACACTCAACTTTGCTTAACTTTGTAGATCGGGCCTATAGAAACTGCGAGGTCCCGCGCACTTATTCGCATAAATTGTTATAAACTTGCTAAATATGAACTGGTAATGTTTGACACCTGACATCGATTTTCTTTCGCCCACGTGTTCGATGCCAGAGCGATGGAATCAATCGACGTTGATCGATTTGTAGTTTTGGATGATCGGTTGATTCTAATCGAGAAATGATCGATTATGAATCACAGATCGATTGTTAATGAAAAACATCGTCAGTCCATCAAT
>DWPW01000923.1:0-10156 GCA_018252015.1 Astraptes brevicauda | reverse complement strand
GTTGCAAGGCTTCTGTACAAGACTATGTATTTTCTATTGATTATGAATGAGATAAAGTTTCTATTAGTAAAAAAATCTGGCAAGCAATTAAAATTTCTTTACTTTCGAGACCATTTTATAAGTTTTGTAAATTGTAAGTGGGTTATTAGTAACTGTAAAATCTACTCCAGACGCGAAGTATAATCTAAGCACAATTACAAACAAGATTGAAGATTATGTTAAAATTTCGGGAACAAATGCAGTAGGTATTTCCTTCTACACTGTCATTAAACAAAATAATATGTACTCTTGCATCATAAGAGGTACATTATGAAGATATTGAAGTCTGCTTTTCTTTATTTTCACGCGATAAGATTATTGTTACGTATATTGAAGATTTCAAAATGTGTCCAGACACGCCTTGCTGATTTATAGGTATAGTACTTTTATCCCACATTGATGTATGTTGTAGTGGACTATTCCAAAAGAGGTTGTGAAAAAACAGGAAAAATAAACAATCTCCATTTTCAAGTCCGTTAATATAAAAAACAAGAGATATCAATCGATAGGTTATTAGTGGAACGAAGTAGAGTAAGCTCGCTGTAAGATCAAGTTGGCGACAGGCGTGTGACAAGCTTTGGCCGTCTTACAAGAGGATAACATGAACATTGTAAGCTCTTATCTATTTGTTACGTAGCATTTTTTGTTCAAATAGATGCTTGATTGTACGTATATGTACAATAAACGTACATAGGTATAGTATGTTTGCTCTTTGTTTACAATAAAAGCTGTTACACGTGTAGAGGTATATAATGGGTCTAACGGTGTACCCTGTAACTATGTCTCTCAGGTAAGCCAGTATCCTTTCACCGAAATGCAAGATCTGTTTCACTCTGGAAATATCTTACTTCTGTCCTAAAAATGTATAAAACTTGGCTACACCCACTCGAAAAACTCTTCCTTTAACCTCAAACCAAACCACCACAAAAAGATTTGGTATTCTTGTTGTGATGGTTTGATTGTCCTACCTACTCGTACAACCGACCCTTTGCAACGTAGAGAACATAACTTAGCTCTACAAAACGGGCGTACGTACCCAAACGTAACGTAACGTAAACCATGCGTGAGAGTCATATTCAAATAACAATAACTCTGGAATGATTCAAATGCAACCAATAATTTTTATGTCGTTTTATAAACAATACCCTTGCGTATCAACAAAATATAAAAAATCACATTTATGTGCTAGTTTTTCATATATATAAGAAAAACTAAAAAATCAGTCAACTTTTTCATTAAGATCAGTAAAAGAACAATTTTAATTATATATTATTTTATGGTTAAGTAAGGATTACAAAAATACTTTTTTTTATCAAATAGGTGGTATTCTTACATATCGAATAGTATTTTTTGTATCTATACAACAAATAAGTCCAGAGAAATTGATGTTTCTTTGTAAAGCCCATTAAAATAATAATAAAACTTTGAAATGCCGGCCATTTTAAAAAGAGGGGGGCAAACCACTATGGGGGAGGACGAGGGGGAATTTTGTCAATAAGATTTTGTGTACTTTATGCGTTTTAATTATCACTAGTTCATTATCAGACACATTGAATAATATATGCTTTGAATACCGGATGATGCGGAAGACAGACCTGAAATCGTAAATTAGGTTCGATTGAGATAGTGTTGTTGGCATTCTCGGCTTAGATAACGGAAATCTTAACAAAATAAATGTAGTCGCTAGGTGAAAATGAAAAGAGGATATTTTATTTTATCAAATGAAAATTTATTATATATATATTGTAGCGATGTAGTGCAGTAATTAAGGTTGTGGAAAACTAATTTGTTCTTAAAGTACGAATTATTATTTTTTCCCTATAGCTCTTTAAGTCAATTACATGTTGCTCTTAATAAGTTATAATTTCAGTTAACGTATTTAGTATGCTTTGTAATAAAGTAATAGGCGCAATAATGTTGTAAAACTGTTATGTTCTCCTTTTTCCAACTTTCCGGTACAAAAACTTACATGTGTAGGCTTCAGGTGTTTTTTTAATAATTTGGAAGTAGGTATATTTTTGTATAATTCGGAATATGCAGGCCATGGACATCTATAACCAACGCCAGATAAGATCATAATCCTACCTAAGGCTGACCACAGATACGTTGCTACCCCTGACGACCAAGTTGGAACGCCTCGGATAAATATGACTCCCTTACCATACCCTTTAAACTAGAACGCAGCAACGCTTTACACTGCTGGTATTAGGCAGAGATAGGAGTAGCGTTGCTGCAGCCGAAGTCTTACTTCAGGGTTCTACCACCTTAAAAGTTTAATATGCTTTGCTCACAGTCGAAAATAAAACACAATATTTTATCATCACCGGTACTTTTTTGAAGTACTTATCCGAAAAAAAGTGCATAAATATCAAGGGAACATTTTTATTGTACTATAATAGTTTATGTTTCAAAATACAAATGAAGTTTTTCAATGATTTGGCTATTTAAAATGTGTTGTTGTGAAATAGATTTTTATTTATATCTCTGAGATTCAGGTAATAAATCCACAAAAATCTGTTGTTGATGCTTCCCTTATATCTTAATAGATATAAGAGAAACATCAATAACTGATTTTTGTAACTGATAATTACTGGTTTAATAACCCATGAAGCCTATAACGTGGACAGATCTATACAAATAAATAAAATGGAAGGATCTGTATGTAATATCAAAATAACATTTTTTACTACATACGAAAGTATACATGGTACCTATAACAAAAATACAATTAAAAAAAATTATCTGTCTGTCTGTCTGTTTGGCTGAAGTAAACTTTTAAATTGCTGGACCAATTTTGACGGGACTTTCACTTGGAGATAGCTGAAGGTCTAAGGCGTAACTTAGGCTACTTTGATTTTTGACAAAAGCAATAGCGCGCGCTCCACGCGCATGTGCTCGCCGTCGCGGGCGGAAATGTCAGTTGCTATTAAGCAGATATTAATGTATGCCTTTTAGCTACTTTAGCGCGAGTAAAACCGCGGGGATCAGCTAGTTATAAATAAGTGTTAAAACAAAACTGTGGAACATCCTGGTTGCAGCATCAGAATGTCATAAGATCATATTAAAATGACAAATTAATTTTCTGGTAGCTTGCAACCACATGCATTATTGCAGCGACTTAAATGACCCTACACGTTTACGAGTGTTACAATTAAAAAACATACAATTATGTAAGTATAGGTAAACCAGCTTGAAGATGTTTTTAAGTTTGTGGTAGTGTAATAATTGCATTAATTACACACATTAATTAAAAAGGAAATACGCTAGCTACCTCGTGCCTAGAACTCTCTTGTTTGTAATTATTTTCTTCCTAATTAGTTCATTCGTTTCATTTGTTGATTAATCATTTATTGGATGAAAGCATGAATGATGTTAGTTGCAGTTGAAGAAATACAATATTAAAAATTACGCTTGGGTAATATTAAACATTTACATTTTCAAAACATGGATATCAATATTATTTGTGTATCTATCAGCTGAGTTTTCACTACTACAAATGCAAAAATGTCTCTTAGCTGATTTAACAGTACCATTGAAAAGATTTATGGATGTAATCATATTGTCTTAAAAATATATATTTAGAAAATTAAACCTCTGAAGTATTTCAAAACATTCAATCATCAATCAATAATTATCAATCATTAATCAAAAATTAAAATAGTAAAACTTACAATTCATTCAGGAAAAAGTGGCCGCACGCCGATATTTCACTTCCAACCAAATTTCAATTAATCAACAAGATCACTTAGTTGATCGATATGGATTTAATTACACCGTATATGATCGTATGAGTGGTGACGATGACCAGCGTGCCGCGGATGCTCGGGAGCGTATGTAGGGCGGTACGCGCGCCGCCCCAGCCTTTATAACCGCCCAATTCATATACCTACTTACGGCTACTAACAGCCCACGTCATTTTTTATATTGCACAAATAAAATATGAGGTTGTTAGCGGCTTTTCACATATAATTACTGTTTATCGTGTTTATAGTTACTTGTAAATATAATAACTTTTAATAGTAAATAGTGTATGGAATATGTATGTGCAAATATGTGCAGTAAGAGGCCTGTGAATTAAAATAAGGAAATCTTTTAGTTTTATTTTATTTTAGACTTTTAGTTCTTTTTTCCTGGCTGTGTTATAGAGTAGCAAACATTACCTTACCTTACGTCCTTCAATGCATCCATACATGCATCCTTCCTTATAAAACTTCTCTTATAATATTAGATAAGTTAGATTGTACTACATAGTAGTGATAATAAGTAACAAATCGTCATGCAGTTCGTGGAAACCGCATACATGGACCACTCATGGACTACTTTTATGAACCCTTTAAAGAACGAGTCCTTAGAGGCTTAAAAGAAGGAGTCCTACACAGAATAACATCTATGAAGAGTTTGATGACACGATTTTTAATAGTTCTAATACAAATACCTATTAAAAGTTTGCCTTATTTCAGGTTGTTTCTAACTAGTGATCTGCGGAGAAGGTCAGGAACCAATTTATCATCCACGAATACGATAACAATTTTTCACTAAAAATGTTATCTTTTAATGTCGGCACTATTAATTTTTTGTTTGAAATTTATTAACGGATATTTTTTTTTACTTACAACTACATCCTGGTTCCCGTTATTAACAAATAAATATATTGTAGTCCCTGATTGACAAAAGGTTGGGAACTGCTGCTTTACCTCAAGAGAAATTTCTTTCCTCTTTTAACTGTTTTTTGAGTGTAATATTACCTACATACGAATAATACGAATATAAGAACAATTTTCCTGAGATGTACAAGTAAAAATACAACTGATTAGCAAAATTATAATCCACACAAAATGTAAAACCAGATCTACTTATAATACATTTTCCTATTTAGATTTTAAAAAAATCGTAATATTACATACTAGTTCCTAGTACCCGTTTAATAAAGATTGCTGATAAACTCAGTGAACCTAAACATTAAATTTTGATTTATCCCTCTATAGGAAATGTAGAAGGTACCAAGTTTGGTTATCTATTTATAAACATAAACAGAATCATATATATATATTCATTTTCACGATACCAACACATGTGAATAACTATATAATATTTAATACACTAGTAGTAAAACGAATAACTTTTCAGGCCTGCACAATCTAATTTATGATTCGTAGCGACATAATATAGTGATTGTATAATCTGTACTTATTATAAAACTAAGTCCCCAAAAGCTATGAGCTGGTATTTGGTCGATTTTCTCAAAATCTACTGAACGGATTTTTGTACGATTTTTACTAATAGATAGTGTAATTCTTGAGGAAGTTGGATCTATATGTATATGATTTCCACGCGGGCTTAGCCGCGGGCACAGCTGGTAAAGTATATAAAAAGAAAGCTCCGCTATCCCAAACCCACCTAATACTATCTGAATTTGCTACAAAACATTAAATGGGTCATTTTTTCCTGCCGTAAACGGTTGTGAATTAGAGTTACAACATTAGTTAAAACATAAGCGACTATATTTCATCGGTGTTGTGGTCACAAACAACGATAAGTATTAAAAAGCCCAGTATTTATATTATGGTATATACAAATCTGCCAGGTCGGGGATCTACCGCTAAACATTTCTGCCTGCATTACAAACCGGAGCCACTGTGACGGAACTACATTAAAACAATTGTACCAACTTTGACATGATATTTATTCAAAGATGTAAAAGAAAATTTCTTGTTTTTCCAAATTTGTGTAAAACATGACTAGCTGAAGAAAAGACGTCAAAGTGTATTTAAATTTTACAAATTGAGAGTAAATATACGGTCACCGGTATTGGCTGATCCATTAGGCCTGGAGACTCATGGGTGATGGATTTATACGGGATCCTGTAACGCGTTAAAACTTCAGCTATAGGAGAACGTACCAATGCAAAAACTCTGAAAACATCCTCCTTATCGGTAGACATTTTTTCGTCATTAAATTCTTTGAAAGTCTCTTTAACTGGTCAATTCATTCTCTAAATAAAATCGTGCAGCAGACAGTGGTCACTGGACACTTCAACTATATTTTATGTATCATTACAATGACGCATTTATACAATCTATACAACAACACCCCATCATTTTCCCACAGCAAGATTAAGTGGCATTTATATTATTACTCACGTAAAAGATATAGGCCGTTATAAATAGCAATTATTGTCTCATTCAAGTAGGTGTAAGCCGGTCATAAATGTACGCTATCAACGAATAGATTGAAATAATTTATATACCAATGATAAAATGTGTGAAAATGCAGGTTTTTTTCTCATAACGTTTTATATACAATAGCGTGTTCTACTTACAATAAGATGATTGTTATAGGTTATTACAACATTTAGAAAATGCAAATCATTCACATTCATATTATACTGTGATAACCTAGGTAATTTTAGTTTTGTCAAGATACACGGAAACAAAAAATAAATACAAGGAATGAAATAATCTACTACATATTTAATCACAGTGCACAGATTTTTATTTCAGTATTTAATATTAAACATTTTGTAAAACTGAAATATCTGCTCGGAAGCTTAGGCTGGAAATGAAACCCGTATGACACGTAAACAATCATACCATTGCTCTAGTGTGCCACCCATAGCGGAAGCATAAAAATTCTTATCCAGCGATGCTGCGGCAAGCACAAGTTTTTTCCACCAAAGCTGCTACCTATATTTTCGTAAATAGGTACAGTGCAAAACGAAGAGATCGCTTAGAAGCGAATGTAGGGAATAGGGCATAGGGTGCTGACACGGGTCTCCGACAGTGTTAATGTGCGGCCGTGTCGCTCAGCGGGGGCCTAAAGCTTTTCGCACTCCACCGCAATGAGTGTTAAAACAGTCATTACTAACTTAAATAGCGCTCTCTATAATATTATTGACATCAATCTGTATTGGACTACTTACAGCACGTTGGACTTAAATTATTATCGGCTGTAAGTATACTTCTTCAACGATGTATGCGTATAATCCCAGTGTACGTACTTTCTCCTGTTGTAATTTTTGAAAAGCAAAGATTTGCTTTATAGGCAACAGCCCCTGCTATGTACCCTGGTACATTAAGCTTTTGAAATAACAATTTTTTTAACCCATCTCTCTCACCCACCCACGTCTCTCTCAGAAAGAGAGATTTCTGTGGATCCCTAACCAGAAATCACTCTTTCTGAGAGAGACAAGGGTGTGTGAGAGAGCTGGGTTAAAAATTTAGTTACCTATTTCAAAAGCTTAATGTACAGTTGAGTAAACCAGTGCTCGTTCCTAATATAAGTATCTAGTAGGTATATAGTATGTACTCTTCTATAATGAAGTAGGTATATAAAAACTAAGATTTTTATAACCAATAGATATCATAAAATATACCGGAAGATCATTAAAACACATAATATATAGTTTGTTTGTTTGTAGTTGTACCGGGTAATCTGGATCTTCTGAACCAACCTCCCGAATTATGATAAAATTTTACCTGGTATTCAAGGATATAAATTTATAATTAACTAGCTGATCCCAGCGGCTTTACCCGCGCTAAAGAAGCAAAAAGGCATATAATAAGATCTATCTATAGGTACTGACATTTCCGCCCGCGAATTGCTTTTTCAGAAAATTAAAGTAGCCTAAATTACGCCTTAGACCTTAAGCTATTTATCAGTGAAAGTCCTGTCAAAATTGGTCCAGCGGTTTAAAAGTTTTCTTCAGCCAAACAGACAGACAGACAAAACAATTTAATTGTAATTTTCTTTGAGGTACGATGTTTACATTTAGCAAAAAAATGTTATTTTGATATTACATACAGACCCTTAAATTTTATTTATTTGTATAGATGTATAAATTAATAAAATTATTTCGAAATAAATCTAACCCTTTGTGGTTCGAATCTGGCATGACCACCACCACACTTATTTTTCCCTAATAATAACAATCTTAAGCGTTGCTGTTCTCCGGTTTAAACTTAAAGGGTGTGGTAAGTGACACATAGGTAGGTACTTATCCGAGGTGTTCAAATTCAAATTTATTCTTAAGAGAACGTATTTGTGGCCAACCTCAGATAAGAATACATTTAGGTACTATGTACTGAAGTTCTAGAGAAGACGCTGCATGTTACTGTTGTGTTCCTTTTAACTGCGAGAGCTGTGCCGCTTTTTTCATAATCTATGCGGACTACATGCATATCCCCTTGTAGCAAATCAAGCGCTGCAAGTTTGAATGATTCATTAGACGGTATTATTGTTTCAGCGTTTCAGCGACTTTAAGTAATAAATTACACAAAACTAACACGATCTTTTATCTTATCTTATCGTAGATTAAATAAAGATGTACATGAGCGGTAATGTGCACATACTATTAGGTATACTGCTTGCTCGTTTGCAGCTTCTATGCTCTAGAATAATAACAGCATCAACGAAAAATCTCTTAAGTATATAGGGTTATTTATATGGTTTATTTATTTGGTTTATTTATTTGGCGTGAAGAAAATCTGTTACTTGAAGAGCTTTCAGCACGATTATTTTTTGTTAATATGTTAAAGATAAAAAAATATTATAAATCAATTTTCTTTAAATGGCTGAATAAGAAAAGTTATCTTGACTATCAATAGTTATAGTCTATGTCTAGAATTTGTTATCTGTTTCATGATGAAATGAAAGAAAAAAAATTGGTCTGTGGTGTGGAGTTTAGCCGGACTGCCGGACGCTGTGTTAGTGTGTTGAAACTTAAAAAAGTGAAGTAGATTATCTTTATTAATATTAGTTCAGTTCATTAATAGTCTGATAAAATGTAAGTTTTTCATTATGAGTAAATTATTTGAAACTTTTTATGACTTTAGAATCATAACTTAGATTGATTAATTTTCGTTGTTTGTTTGAAAGGGCACGCAATAAATCACCATCGGCTGTCTCGGATAAGGAGAAAAAGAAGCCCAAAGATAAAAAGAAGAAAGGAGATTCTGGATCAAGTAGTAGCGAAAGCAGTGGCAGGTATAGATTTAATGTTTTATAAAAAAAATGTTTTACTGTGATAGTGAGGTTAGGCGTCCCTTGACTTTTTAGTTTTATTTAAGTTGGGACGGCGCGAAATAAATACCAATTAATTGATGCAATTAATACTTCATTAGCGTTATTGTGTTTTAAATTTGAATATAAGATTTTTTTTCTACTATTCCTAAGCCTATTCGCCTTTGCGAATCATAGAGTATGGTATCTCATACGTATTATATATTGCAGGAGCTCCCAGTTTATTTCATAGTATACAAAAATACTACTTCGTCTTTTCATGACAAGTACATTGTTTTCGGTAGTTCATGTTAATCTTAACAAATTAATGACAATTAGGTAACAAAAAAAAACAAGTAAAAAATGGTAACAAACTCTTGTAATCTCTTACATCTCAACTATAATAACAGCACGGCATTTAATGCCTGCTTTAAGTTCTCTACTATGACCTTAACATAATGTAATTCTTGTTGTACTCCATTTGTGTAAATTAATTACAGAAGACATTTAGAGCTCTAATCTGTATGTTATTCCCAAAACACAACTCTCAAGATATAATGTTAATGACCATACAAGTCCAACACATACCTACAAAAGTTTCTTTGACACAAATTAATTTAGATTGTTTCTGGGACAGTCTTGTGTATTGGTTTTTGTCTGTCCATGGCCCTCTTGACACAGGAAATGTTCTAGTTCGTGGCTATAAATATAGAAAACATTATCCATACATGTTATAAAACAAAGTCCCCAAAAGCTCTCTGTCTGTATATGATTGATTTTTTCGAAATTCACTGAACATATTTTTGCACGGTTTTTACAGAAAGATAGTGCATTTCTTGAAAGAAAGATTTACATGCACTGATGTTGACGCGAGCAAAGGTGCAATCACAGCTAGTTCATATAATGTTTGATTGAAATATGTATAACTATAGTTCCTCAGAGAGCAGCTCATCTAGGTCTTCATCTCGGTCGTCGTCCAGCAGTTCCGGGAGTTCCTCTCGGTCCTCCTCTTCATCCAGCTCGTCCAGTAGCAGCAGCAGTAACAATGACCGCTCCAGGCCAAAGAAGAAGTGAGTATAAAATTGAGCTTCTCAAATATTGTAATCATACAATATTGTAA
>DWPW01000922.1:0-10157 GCA_018252015.1 Astraptes brevicauda | reverse complement strand
ACCTCCGATTAAAACCTCCGATTTAAATGTTTCGGAACCGAAGGTATAATAACAATCGGAAGTTCCGACTTATCGAAGTCGGAGTCGAAGCTCCGTAACATCCCTGAAATATAGGTATTTATACTTTGAAAGTTAAAGGGTTTTATTAAAAACGTATAGATAGTGTATTTAAAGCTAAAAAAATAACTCGGTGAGTACCCTGTACCTGTCATCAAGCCACTGTACTCATCAATCTCGATCATCCAAAAAATAAATCTAATATAAATAATTGGCTAAATGCGACCAGAACTCGAACATGGAGGGTTCCGTACCATCAAATGGATCTTATATTTCATTCGATATCCATATTTAGGTGTTTATAAAAATATATGTTATCCGCCATATTTTCGCAGCGGCCATCTTGGATTTGAATTTGTCATAGTACAGAGTATTTTACAAGTCAAGCCCTTTCATTCGATACCCATATTTAGGTGTTCAATAGATAAACCGCAAAATGTCAAAAAATATAGGTTTTTTATATGGAGACCCCCGTGTATTATGACCTTTTTTATTTTTAGTACATATTTATTTGTAGAGCGGCCATAAAAACACATTTTGGAAAAAAACAAGTGTCTACCTATTACGGTTCAATAGATAAACCGCAAAATGACGAAAATTACCCGTTTCTTGTACGAAGACCCCGTTTTATTATTAACTATTTTTAATTATTTAATGTTATAGCGGTCATAGAAATACACATTTTATAAAAATTTCAAGTATCTACATATTCAAGAGATAGAACCCTGTGACAGATGGACGGACAGACAACGAAGTCTTAGTAACAGGGTTCCGTTTTGACCCCATGGGATGGAACCCTAAAATAGAAAATAGGTTAATTTTACGATGTATGAAATTGAAGGTTATTTTGATATTCCACTGTTCTTTTCAACCCCTATTGAAACGATGGGTACTATAATTATAATATTGGGCAATATATAACTGTAATTGAAAATAAATCTTAACATGTAAAAGATACAAATAAAACAAAGTAAGAACGATGGTCGAGCAATTCGTTTGTCCTTTATTGCTTTGTTTTGTTCATTTTGTATTTTGTTTTTGTCAATCAACAATTGGTGTACATTACATTTATTATTTACATTTTTACTTGATGTATGGTATAAGAACCATAAAGTGAACACAAGGAAGTAACACGCAATAAACGTTACTACCGTAGAGACACGATCAGAACCGAGATCAAAGTTGAACTTTACCATATTTGGGGTTGCGAACTCAATTTGCATGTTCTCGGTCCAGATGGCAGGCAGATCGCGATAACGGACAGTTAGAATGGCAAGGCCAGTGGCATATGAGTTGATGAAGCGGAGGTGCGGGTTCGAATTAATACAATTTGTATTTATTTGTGTATCAACTTTTTTTTGTATAATTTAAACGGACTACGAAAGAACTTAGGATAAAACTAGTTGTATACTCTACTATAAAATATACTACGCTCTCGTATGTAACCCCTCTTAACCTTAAAATAAATATTTAATTATTTGTAGCCAAAAATCAAATAGGTATTCATTTTAGTGTTTGCTTTTAAATTGAGGGGTTAAAAAAAGTTTAACAACTATTTAACCTATATAGCGTAAAATATCAAACAAACAGTTCTTTTTGAGTGTTTTCGTAATGAAAGCCTACGTAATAAAAAAGTACTATCCAAATTTTATGTTACTAGTTTCAGTAGTCTCTGCGATGGTGAATGGTGAATCAGTCAGGTTAAGTATTTTTATTAGTATACATAATATACAAAGCAGATTTACATTTTGCTCCTGCTGACTTCAAATCTATTCCGTAGCAATAATTTCGAAAAGGAAATAAAATACCTGACATGTCAGATCATGACGATCTCAAAGGTGTGAAATAAGCAACATGTAATTAGCCTTCATGAACTTTTCTTTTATATTATGGACATAGTAAACGAGCATGCAGCCCACCTGATGGTAAGTGACCGCTGCCGCCCATGGACATCCATAATCTGAGGTCGGCTACAGATGCGTTGCTACTTCGGAGGACTAAGTTGGAACGCCTCGAATAAGTATACCTTACCACACCACACCCTTCAAACCAGAACACAGCAGCGCTTAACACTGCTGTTATTAGGTAGAAATAGGTGCAGCGGTGGTGCCGCCGGAGTCTAACCACAAAGGTTCTACCGCTTTTAGAACTATGGCTTAAACCCTTTTAATCCTTGCAGCTGAAGTGCCCGACTGAGGGCTTATTATAATATTTGAGGTTGTGAACTTATTTGCTTCGTCGCGGTCCAGATGGCGCGCAGATCGTCATAATAATTTAGCTTTGAGTCATTCTAGGGACTTTGTAGTTTGGAGCTTTTTGGAGCGTATCTTATTATCTATGTCATGGCGTTTTAATAATGTACAACCCAATTTGAAAGGAGACCGAAAACATCAAAATAAATTGTATTTTACTTTCTCTTAGAATCATGAAAATTTTAAAATATATAAAAAGAAATACACTCAAATTTTATAAACACTTCAATCCAAAATAAGTTTTACGTACACACAGACAAGTACGGAAACCCAAAAAGGAAAACTGATCATTTAAAAATATCTCAGATAATTTTAGATTTAAATTATCTCAGATAATTTTAGATTTAAATTATCTCAGATAATTTTAGATTTGCATAGAAAATATCGTTCCAGTCATTTGAAACAACTTGGAGTTGGCGGACAGCCCATTAATTCATTTTGACTTCAAATGTCATTTTGGTACCGATTTACTGTATTTATTAGCACTAGAACTCCCTGCAACAATAGACCTCATCACACCTAGGCGATCCATTTACCGATCTTTCACACACTCCACTTGTGTTCCCGCATACAATTTGTGTAATTAATTACTCAAGGTTACTGTTATTATAACGGGACATTTGTAGTAAACTTCGTTACCACGCGTAGATTCGTAATTTATTACCATAAGAGTAGGCGAACATAGGGATGGCGATCCTTCTCAAAAAATAACGATCTTTAAATCGATTTGAATTGAAGTAAGGCATAGATCGATTCAGTACGATACGAAGAAATATGTATATAACCAAAAAAAATAAAATTGATTTTTTTGTGTAAGTAGTTCATTTAGCGCTCTCAGACGCAATGAAATTTGAACTTCCAACTTCCGATAAATGCTAAAAAACGAAAACTAAAAAACATTACGACTTTTCTAGTGTCTGATGTGGATTCATATCTATACATAGCAATAATATCCATTATAAATCGTTTTTGTTGTTCCCCAAAATGGATTAATCGATATGAAATCGCCATACCTACTAGGTGAACCACTAAAACGCATTCTAAGTTGCAACGAGGAAGCTAAATTAAGTTACATGAGTAGTTAGTTCTTGCCGCGTAAGTGCGCTTATAGGAGCAAATATGTTTAGTAGTATAACCTTAAATTAGACCAACAATATAATACAATTGTATTCACCCTATGGACTTATGTTTAGTTAAAATGTTTATCTTTAATTTGAGTTGGTGTCTATAAAAATAAAATTGATATAATATTGCAAAAAATGTCTAAAGTACATGTATGTCAACTGTCATAATTAACTGTGAATTTATGATATTCATTTTTTTTAAATAATATGCGTATTTGTAAATATGCATTCAATTATATTGATCTTAAGTTAGAAGTTGTTTGTCATGGTAATAAAATATACAAGTAAATAACTATACTACTATTAATATTTCGGTTTCCTTTAATTCAATTATTCTTTGCCCTGGACATGTATACTTTGTATATCAAATAACGGAGAAAAGATAAAGATAAACCACCGATTTTTTCTTTAACTTTATTGAATAATACCACCAAATAGTACTACAAACAAAATCCATAAATAACAATAATATTAATGAATTACAAAGCTTTTTAAATACACAAATAAAGGAAATACGAATATTATTTAAAAAAAAACCGTATAATAAGAATAAGATAATTTATGTACTTGCATTATGTAAAATCACCGTAACAACGGAATCTGTTACTTCATATCATAATCCGCTGATTCTATCTCAGTTGCAACAGGAAACCACAACACGTCGCTTATCGGCGCAAGCGCAGTTACCGCATTTCATTTTGCCTTTTTCACTCTTACTCACACACATACAAGATTTTCCATTTGTTTCGCATTTGCAGTCTTCGCATTCAACTATATCATTTTCTTTGATGCACACACAGACGCATGATTTTCCTTTAGTTGGAATTACGGTGCACATATTTTTGTCGCAGTTCTTATCCAACTTAGTAACATCTTTAGGGCCAGGGTAAAAAACGTCGCATTTCTTAATCTTTCCATTTTCATCACGACAAACACAAATACTATCAGCCCCAGCGGTTAAAATACAAATACAGTTTACGTTGTCACATGTGCATTTGATACATTTTTCAACAGCTGTAATACATTTTTGTCCAGATTCCCCAGACTCTTTGCAAGAGCAGTCGTCGCAGCGTTTAATTTTTCCGTTTTCGTCACGACAAACGCAAACGCAAGTAGCACCACCAGTAGTTATACAAGTGCAAGCAATCTTGTCGCAAGCGCAGTCACATTTGTCGCATTTGCAGTCTCCGCAGCGTACAATGTTATCCTTGCTGTCTACACACAAGCAGACACAAGTTTTTCCTTCAGTTGGGATACAGACGCATCCCTTTTTATCGCACTTGTTCTCACATTTACCTCCAGATGTATCAGCCCTTGCAGAAACACAGGAGCAGTCGTCACAACGTTTAATCTTGCCCTCTTTGTCACGGCAAACACAAATACAAATAGCACCCTCAGTAGTGATACAAATGCAAGAAGACTTGTCGCAAACGCAGTTGCATTTTTCGCATTTACAGTCGTCGCAGCGAATAATATTATCCTCGCTGTCCACATACAAGCAGACACAAGACTTTCCAGCAGTTAGGATACAGACGCATTCCTTCTTGTTGGATTCCTTCTCACAATTGCTTCCGGATGTTCCAGCCTCTTCAGAAACACACGAGCAGTCGTCACAACGCTTTATTTTACCAGTTTCGTCACGACAGACGCAAACACATGTAGCGTCGCCAGTAGTTATACAAACACAGGAAGTTTTGTCGCAAACGCAGTTGCATTTGTCGCATTTGCAGTCGTCACAGCGAACAATGTTATCCTTGCTGTCTACACACAAGCAGACGCAGGATTTTCCATCAGTTGGGATACAGACACATCCGTCTTTGTCGCACTGCACGTTGCATCGACGGTTCTTGTTTATGGTCACCTTGTGGCAAGGCATCTTAATGTTGATATCTGTAATTAGAAAAATAAAAAATATTTTACGATCTCATGGACAATGCTTTAAAGTTTTTAACAAAGCTTTCGGGAAGAGTTGAAAGTCCATCATTTCATTCATTTAAGTTCTTTGTCTGAGTAAAAATATATTATGTTAAAATTATTCAAATCTACAAATATATTATTATAATAAGTTCAATACTGCTCACTTAACAGGTAAATATTTTAATTATCATAATATATGTGTACATTTACCTTATTATTTAAAATATCCGTAGTTATTCAACTAACAACTGACTCCTGAGGTGACAAATTGGTATCTCAGGAATGGAAACGCTTCTATGATCAGCTTTAGGTAGGACTGCACTTTAAGGAGTTGGTAGCAATGACAATTTTCCATTAGTGACAATGGAACGAGTAACTATCAGATGGAATCCTCCGACATGCTCCAATCTTGTAAAAAATGCTTCTACCGGTTTTTACCAATGAATTCTGAGGGTTTTAGATGTGTGTATATAATTTATTTCGAAACATAGGTGTTTCTTATGATCGTATGTTATCAAGTACTAAGTATTAAGTATTACAGTAATTAAATAGGTTGGAATTGAATGGTGAACGTAATCATATATGGAGTGCATAAAATATTTACAGGTAATAAAAATGTAGAGAGCGGCATTTGACTTTTAGAATTTTATATAGGGAACACGGACCATTAGTATCATCAGGAAAGAATGGATTTTATAAATAATATTATGTTAAATTTTATTACTTTTTTTAAAAACAATAAATATTCTAAACAAGAATTTAAAAAAATATACATTTATTTGAAAACTGATTTAAAGTCGTCTATTTTAGTTACTGACATTACATGGCAAAATTCCACAAAAAAAAGAAAACAATAAAAAAATACTCACGATTTCAAAACAAACAAAACAAGCCGCTATCAACTGTAAACAAGTCGCTGAATTCACTTATCAGCTGTCAACGTAGTTAGTCCAAGTTCACACTGATAACTGATAAGCGCTCAGTTGCCTTATATTGTATCATTGCACACGGTGCGAGGTTCGAGTCGCGGATCGTATGTACGAGAAACGAGTGACGTGCGCAATGTGCCGTGTGGACACTAGAACGGTTATCTGCAATTAGGGTTGCTACCAGTACGTATAGTATTGTACTATATTTTCCACAATTGTACAGTATAAAATAGAATATTAGTAAAGAACGAACCGTATTTACGTAACAGAAAATATGAAAAGTACGAAAAGTAGGTACTACTTATAATGGTCGTAAAGTTTTGTTTGAGAAATTTATAGAAATTTATATAAATTATTTAAATATGTTTATATCTTTTCCTAAAAGCATTTTCCAAAAAAAAGGAGTTTTGAAATGTTTTTGTATGAAATGAAATTTTTCTTCAAAAACATATCAACCCTATCCGTAACGGAGCATGAGTCATGCTGGCTTTACACATTTGATAATTCTTATGCAATACAAAAAAGTTCCAAAGAAAGTTAGTCATAATTTTAAACGTGAACTACCCTTAATGTTATAATTTTATGTTGTTCAAAAGCAGTTCACTTTTAAGTTGAGTAATAATTCCATTACACTCACAACATTATGTCTGAAATACACACATGTATATAAATATTACGCTTTCCGTGTGGACTTTAAAACTATTAAAATGATGTATTAGTATAGATATATATAGGTATATTATTGAATGTCTGCCACACGCCACAATGTATTATGTAACTCTCTTTGCAAAATAAATTATACATGTAAAATTGAACATTAATCATAAAATCAACATGTTAAATGTGATTTATTTTGTGAGAAATTGTAATAGCTTAAAACTCAAATACTGTTATATGTGTACATGTGTAATATGTGTATGTAACATGCGTACATTATACATGCACCCAATTTATCCAATAATTAATTGAAAAGTAAAGTTAATTTAAAAGAATGCCATTCAGATATGTTTAATATCATACAATATCAATTAACATGTAAAGTATTTTTTTTACTCAAGCCATTACAAACAACAGCTTCCATGTCTGAACACCTTTATGTAAAGCCGTGTTCAATAGAACCGAGCGCAAAGGGTTTATCGCCTCGTGTGACTTATTGTAATTTGCAAACGACACCATTGTTAATCAATTTTGAGTCTTATGTACATTATTAAAAAGGCTATTGATAAAACCCTCTGACTAATATACCATTTACTAGATAAGGACACTAGGAAATACGAGATAACAGTGACGATTCATTGACTAACTATGCCCCGCGGTATCTCGTTCAAAAATTTACTAACGTACGTGTAGCCCAATTTTTTTTTTCAAAGAGGACTGATAGTATGGTTTATTAGTATAACAGAAATATTCAGTCAGTGTATTATAGCGCAGCTGTGTTCTAGCTTGTAGGATGTGGCAAGGGAGATATACCAATCCGAGGCGTTCCAACTTAGTTCTCAGGGGTACCAACGCATTTGTTGCTAGCCTTACATAAGACTAATTTTATCTGGAGTTGATTGCGTATGCCCATGGGCGGCAGTGGCCACTTAACATCAGATGGACTGCACACTTACATAAAATAAAAATATAATTAAGTAGATAGTATTGTTCCTACATTTTGTGACATATTCATTGTTGAAATTTTGTAATGCCTTGATTATGCGTACCTTCGGCCTTAGGGTAATGGCCTGAATTTTATAAGAAATAGTAAAATGAATTTCATTAAAATCATCTTTTACGTTGTTCAAGATCTCACTCATGAATTTTCCTAACGAGTAACACTGTAACCTAATATCATATATATGACGTCATAGGTCAGGTAGTATGAATGGAGACCACGTGACCGCACACGACGTATGACTCATAGAAATAAACTCCGCATCATATGGTTAAGTGGGTACAGGTTTGTTTTAAGGTTAGATGCATACAATAGACGCTATACAGCTATACAAACAGACATAATTGAAGTATTTGATTGTCATTAGTTATGGTTTTGGCCCATGTGTTTAGACTTAGAAATTGTCTTATCTGACCGTATCTCAAATAATTCATTTATTAAAAAATTGACATGAAATTGATATCTATAGATAATTTTATATGACTTAATCGATCCTTTTTGCATAAAATGCATTAGGACCCTATTATAATGTGCTAATGTCAATTGCAATCGATCTTTGAATATATGTTATTTCATTTAAATTTTTAAATGTATAAAGTTTCAGTTATATGTATGTCATGTTACATTTTTTACAAGCTTACATTTAGTTTCACCTGTCCCGGTGTTTGTTTATATTCAAATGTTGTTAATTACGCATGACAATGCAATCATATAAATTTTGTTTTGTTGTCAATCCAATATAGCCGCCGTAACAAATTGGAGGCGTACATATTTAGACAACCCACCCAATATAGGCCTCAAATGAATGGAGCTTAACTTGTAGAATACAACACATTATAAAAAATCTCAAATCTAAGATGGCCATCTTGGATGTATCATCATCATCTTGGCCAGTACAAAATGGCGGATCCGGTACATATATTTGTTCAACCAATCCAATATAGGTATCAAATGAAAGGAAGACGGATTTTAAAAACTTGTTTATTTTTTTTTTATTTGTCTTATTTTTTAATTGAGAATGACATGGCGATCACTGCTAGTTTCTGCCATAAAACACAAGTGTAAAAATCCTGTTCTAAATGGTATGCTCGACGTAGACACTCGAATAACGTTAAAATGTAACTTCAATCATGCTAAACACCCAAATGTCTAGTTCTCAAGGCAAGTAACCCGCCCACGCGTGGACATTTGCAATACAACCGCTAAGTTACAAAAATCGTCGAACTAGACCAAGGTGACAGGGTGCGCCCGTGTAAATTCCAAAATGAATGAAATAACCGTTTAAATATGGTAATTTGTTATGTTTACTTCAATTTTTATACTAGTTTCCGCTCGACTTTTTTACTTTATGCTTAAAATGTATATAAATCACATTACACTACCGGCAGTAAGCAGTGATAGCCTAATGGTTGAAACTCGGCCATTCAATCGGGAGGTCCAGGGTTCAAATCCCAGGCACGCAACTCTGTTTTATGTGCGTATTTGGAAATTAATTATCACTTGCGTTAATGATGAAGGAAAATATCGTGAGGACCCCTGCACACCCAAGAGCTAAAAAAAAATTTTCAAAGGTTTGTGAAGTCTACTAATACGCACTTGGCCAGCATGTTGGACTATGGTCTCCACCCCTCTCATTCTAAAAGAAGAACCGTGCCCAACAGTGGGATAATAATGGGTTGACGGTGATACTTACGGCCTGCTTACATATAAGGCGACTATAAGTTTTCAGAAGTATCAACGCATCTGTGATCAACTTCGGTTAGAATTTGCGTCCTATATGGAATAGGTTATAGACGTCCTTGGGCGGCAGTGACCACTTACTATCAAGTGGATTGTTTGGACACTTTGGACCACGCTCGTTTTCTACTTCTGTTTACCTCCAGGGGCACCACCGTCACTATTTATACTTATTAATCAGCTATTTATACATTTATAAGTATAAATAGTGTTAAGAGCTGCTTTATTACAGAGGCATACTTATTTGTGCCAAGGTGGGTTTAAAAGGTGGTAGAAGCCTTTGTCCTTCAACTCTGGCGGCACCCCCGCCACACCTATTTCTGTCTAATAACAGCAGTGTTAAGCGCTACTTTGTTCTGGTTTGTATGGTGTGGTAATGGAGACATACTTATTCGAGGCGTTCCAACTTAGTCCTCAGGGGTAGCAATGCATCTGTAGCCGACCTTAGGTGGGACTGTAATCTTATGTGGAGTTGATTACAGAT
>DWPW01000921.1:0-10157 GCA_018252015.1 Astraptes brevicauda | reverse complement strand
CACGAACGCCCGTCATTTGGTGGAATTGATTTCGCAGTTATAATAAAATTATTTTTAACAAAAAATCAAACCGACTTCTAAGTCACTAAAAAGTAACAAATAATTTTAATTTGACACCATGCACCCTACGCTTTTATTACAATAATTATTTTTTCGCTTTTTAGTGCATTTTATGACATGTTATTTTGATATTTTTTTAATTGTTATTTTAATAAAAAAAGAAACAAACAAACATGACTAAACCAGTGTTGCCCATAGACACCTTTTTTTTCGTGGGGAATCCCTGCATGGGTTCCTCTCAATGCGTGGGTATGGAGAGGATATGCCGGACTCCTGCCGGGTAAACCCCACGGTGTTTCTCTGGACGCCCTTTGTCGGGACCACGGGTACGCTAATAGCATTCGTCCGCGGACCCACAGACATCTGCAATCAGTGTCTAATAAGATTTATTTTAGCTGAAGTCGGTCACAAATACTACTCCTGAGAACTAAGTTGAAACACTTGTAATAAGTAGGTACCTATATCTCCCTTACCAAAGCCATTACGAGCACTAAGTAAAACTGTCCTTATTTATCAACATGACATCATACTTGCACAAAAAGCTCGCACACGTCACATCAAAAAGCTCTCAACATCTCCTAACGTTTCCGAAACACCAATCTTTCGAAATTTCGCTAAAAGTTTAAAACTTCACGACAATAAATTGCGGTAACGAAGACCCCGAGGAGTATTGATTTGACATGAGTGAGTTCGTAACCGCATCACGTCGGCGGAAGATCAAACAACTCAGGAGTCTTTTAAGATTTTTATTTCTTTTTTATTACTGTGAAGTTTATAAGTGTCATAAATGTTTTTTATTCTTTTATATTATGGAAATAGCAAACGAGCATGCAGCTCATCTGATGGTAAGTGGCCACTGCCGCCCATGGGCATCTGTTATAAGGTAAAGTCACAGTCCTAATTGAGGTTGGCCATATATGCGTTGCTACCCCTGACGACTAGGATGGAAAGCTTCGAATAAGTATGTCTCCCTTACCACACTCTTCAAACCAGAACACAGCAGCGCTGAACACTGCTGTTATAAAGTAGAAATAGGTGTGTCGGTGGTGCCGGCGGAGTCGAGCCAAAAAGGGTTCTACCACCTTTAAAAACGTGGTACCTATGTTCACATTTCATAGGATAATTCATTTAGGTTTTAGCTGTTATTGAGGACGGACAATACTTTTTAAACGTGATCGATTCTCTTGTAGTGCTACTACATGGTCACCACCGCCACACCTATTTTTGACCAATAACAGTAGTCTTAAGTGCTACAGTGTTCTGGATTGTAGGTTGTGGTTTTCCCTTATTACTTATCCGAGGTGTTCCAGCTTAGTCCTCGGGATTTAGCAATCTCAAACAAGACTTTAATCTCATCTGGAGTTGATTACAAATATCCCTTGGCGGCAGTGGCCGCTTAGTATTAGACGGATTGCATAGATTGAGTAGTATATTGTTTTTCGTAACGCAATTAGAACAAACTACATAGGGGGTCGTTCTAATCTAAAGCTAATCACAGATGCGTGGCCAGGTCTGAGGCCTAAAATAATCGCCTCATTATCTGTACACAATGTTATTCAACACAACGATTTATAAGTAATAGAAATGGTGCAGATTTAAAAAAGCTCTTATAATATTTTTTAAAGCAAATAAATATTTCAAATATTTTTTTTTTATCTTTTTTATCTTTGCGCCTATAAATAACTAAAACGAATCTAATTGCAACCGACAGCTAATCCGAATCAAAGCTGGAAATCCTAATGTAGGCCAGATGTGCCTAAAACTCGACCATTAGGCGTTTCGTAGCTGTGAGTGACATACAAAATACGTTTAGTGTGCAGGATATATTCGCCAATTACAGGGTTGCCACCTGCAGTAACTATATATTGTATCGTACAATAATATAAATTTATAATACATTATAGAATTAAATTAATTACAATGAAAATAAAAACCCCGGCTGCTTAAATGAAATAGGGAAATAAGTACTACAATATATAATAATAATAAGAAAATAGAAGTAACTTATATAATCATTTTAAAGTGTTCGCGGTAAAACGTAGCTTGAATAATTTATAACTCCAATGTTTGGCTCAAAAATTTAATATAGTCACTACCTATATACAAAAAATAGTATCAAAAACATTAAAACCGTCGTATTTGAAAGTAGTTTGGGGGTAAATAGTTTTAATGTAAATAAAAAAGAAGATAGGTCGCTATTAATTAAAGATGTGGGGTGCCTTGCTCTACATTATATTTAGTCCTAAAAATAACAAAAATGTATATTAGTAAAATTTTTCTTGGATTTTTCTGAATACTTATTATATTTTTGTTCTTTTAAAAATCAGTATTATATTTTTAAAAAAGAAGCAACCCTAGCCAGGTCCCACATCCGCTGCAACGGTTCATTATTCAGACCTATTTCTGCGCGAATGGGATATAACGTAATCGCTAAAAGAAGACAATGCAAACATCCTATAGACGCATCATTTATGAGATCCTAGTAACTATCCTCCAAGGTAAGGCTTTATTAAGGCATAACAATCAACAAAATTGATATACATTTACTTAAAATTACTGCTAAGTTTATGTGTACAATACCAAAACTTTTAATTCTTCTTTTTCTTCGTACGTTTTTACCTATATATGCACAAATGCAAAAACATTATCCCAATTTTGCAAGTAGTGATTTCATTGTAATTTTGCGTGCAAAAAATCGACACAGGTACCTTCCTATTTTAAAGATGAACACTTCGCATAGATAAACACTGAGATCACAATTTAAGTGTGTATGTCTATAATGACACAATATGTGTTACCTTAAACACACTTTTATGTTTTAGTCGTATTTTTGAAGGCGCCTTACCTATTCTAAGAAGAATTTCAATGGAAGTAAGTAACATAAAATACATACAACTCCGAAAATCATTATATTAATACGTTACACAAATTTCAGATCCCTTTTTCGAATAGTGCGCGCGCGGAGGAGGGGATTAAGCATACGTTAAAGTTCACAATGTTAAACAATATCGTGAACTACTCGCATGTGAGATGTCTATGTCAAAAAATGCGTTATTGCTTTTAAATGTGCCTAAGCAAATTACACCTCATTTACCTTATAATAAATGTTATCCTAATGCATAGACGAAACATACATATTAACAAGTGTAACTGAGCTGTGGTGACATTCTTTAATGTTGTGAAGCTATAGAGGAGTAGTGATGAGATGCATTAATGTGGTGATGTACAGTGAATAGGGGGAGCAGTTGCGGGGTGAGGAGAGGAGAGATGATTGACGAATGAGGTAGTTTTATATATGGATTTACAATTTTAGTTTTAATTTTTAAATTAAGGTCGAATTTCGACTATTGTAACTGATCCACTAGTATCTCCATCAAGCAGAACAGCAGCTCTCGGCGGTTATTTATAAGATGGAAATTGGAAACGAGCATACACCCCACTTCCCACACTCATTTCTTTATGTGAAACCTTTTAATTACAAGCAAGTAAAGCTTTCAATAACAATAAATATTTCAAACAGACAAAACAACCTTTACGCAGCGCGAATCAAATCAATTAGCCCCGAAGTATTAAACGTCACACGTAAACCAATTCACACATCCGTTAAATGGCGATGTGTCGATAAAACCATGGCCTCCCATGAGTCACTGTGACCCCATGACTCATGACTATGTTACATTCTGCTAGGTATACAGAAAAACGTAAAAAATGACCATTGGTTGGTCAATGCTCCGTGACAGAAATCAGGATTCGATTTGTATTTTTTGGTGTTGTGTTTGCAATCTGTTTTTCAAATCATTAAGTATTAAGACAGCTAGAAAATATTTGAGATTTTAGTATTTTCTAGCTATATTGGATTTGTATTCACATAGCATTGCGTAAGTGCGAACAAGTAGAAATATCTTAAAAAAACATTTTACACAAAGTACACTGTGACGGACCAGTACCAACGCTACGTAATCATTATTTCCGCGTCCATTTGATATTTCCTACTGTTGATGAAGTCATTATTTTGACCCATTACATTCTGCGAGCTTTCGTCGGCACGAGCTCTCATGCACAGATGTTTAACAATTATTTAGAATCCCAATAGTTATGTGTTCGGGATTGCGTTGCCTTAAAATTAAAGATTGCAAATAGTTCTCTCAAAATATTTCAACAGCAAAACAATTAATTTATCAATTATTCTATGTTAAAATTGTTACTTCCAGAATTTGATCCTTCTATGAGAGTCACTATCAAGTGGCGTAATGACATAGAATCAATTTTCAAAATGGACTTGTCCGATTCCGGCTGGCAAAATAGATATTTTAAAATGTACTGATGTAATTTTAGTTTTTATCAAAATCGGCCTCGTGACTTTTTTCAGAATTTTTCGCCTTCAATGCGTACTGGAATAATTCATCCCGTATATTTACATCCAAGTACAGATATCAAAAACCAGCTTTCAATATAAAACGTTTCATTAATGGCTTGTTACGGTTCACGGCGCGCATGCCTACCAATTTCCATTCAATCGAATTCGTGTATATAATACCGCACTTGCGTAAAACGCATGAAAACACATAAACAGCCCCAACCTCCGATTGGAGTTCTCAAACTAAATGCGTAGGCAATACATTACACCAGAACCACCGATGAATTTCAATCCCTTCGAAATTTCATTACGAATAGTCCAAACTTAAATAGGTACTTGTCATCAGTTTTCATAGTCGACACTTGTAAAATCCTGCATACTTTTATAACTTTTTTGGAAAAATAATGAGCGTTTAATCTGACATTAGTACTCGGTGTTAATGTTTTCGATAGACAGCTATTACCATGTACAATTACCACACGAGTCTTTATCCTAATCGGCTGATATATAGCTATAATCATTTTCTATATAAAATCCGCGATTCCTTACCACAGCTTACACAAAACAATAGCAAAACACTACAAAAACACAGAATTAAACGTAATCGTACCACGAAGAGCACTTACTAATCTTACCAACTACAAATTACTTGCTAAGTCCATGATCAGATCTAATTTATCAAAACCAATACAGACTATAACATAAAGGTGTACAGACTAGCTCGATTAAACTGATCTATCGATAATGATTGGGTCGATTTTCAACATGTGCAACACGTGCTAGACCGGCCCACAGTGCATGATTCATATCGATAGTTAGCATATACGTTATTGCACGCTGCATACATGTCAATCGATATCGATCGGGCTTCGAAATACGAACGTTGACAAGTAACATGTCATTGCTTTTAGGTATATTGAACTTAACATTTCTGTTCGGTTTGACAATTATATGAGACGGTTTATCGAAGGCCGTTGACCAATGAAAAACGCTTTCTACACTCATAGCCCCATATTAGGATTTTCTCTTGTGTCGTAGGTGTCATGGACACACATAGACAAATACACAAACACCCAAACCCAGAACAGAAATCTAAATTCTTTATTCCTATATCTGTCTGGCCGGGGATCGAACCCGGGACCCACTGGGTGGCAGACCGGTGTGGTACCGGTCAATGAAAAGGATGTTGATTGAATAAATGCTATAAAAATAATAAAGCTAAGTTGTTCACTGCTACTGTAACTCAAAACCAATAAAAAAAACCTTATTTTGGTCACAAAAAATTAAATGGAACGTAAATGGATTAAGATTGGAGTCCAACTGGAATGTGATACCGAGAGAATGGTCCCATGTTACGTCGTCGTGTCTTGTGTAATATAGGTACGTGTTATCAGTTATGCTCCATCTATACCCTATTTCAAAAATATATGCTCTCCTTTTATTTTAACGATGCATTAGCAACTCCTTGGGCGTTAGGCAATAGATACAACTTCCTATCGAATGGCAAGACTGCGTCATCGCTGGATTAAACAATAATAAAATTAACAACACTACCAGAGTGTGGCGGTGTAAGGGGTGTAAACTACGTCCGTACCATAAAAAGAAAAGAAAAAGTCAGTACTATTAGTAGATACTGAATCAATTAGCGATAAAAACTTATCTACCAACGTAGCTGGTCAGTAAAATACTAAACCCATACCTTATAATAAATGGCAACTCATTACTATTCCACCACACAAGTTTTCAGAAATCAGCATAATACTACCTAACCCAAATTCCGTTTGAAACGGGCAAGTGCTTGTCATGACTTTACAGATAGCCGTACATTATTTAAGTTCTAGTGATAAACGTGAATATTGAGTTATTACCCGTCAAGCTCTTGAAAGGTCCGTCCAAAAGGAAAGTAGATAAATAAATGAGCAAAATGAAATGAATAGACCTTTGCTAAAACTATTCGTTACAAAATGGGAAGAGGACTCTTGTGGCTCGACCCTTACCAGACTGTCAAGAAGCTGTCTCAATAATGAATTTAGATGCCTCATCTGGGTCGTAAACCCAAAGATAATACACGGGTGAAACCTTTCTTTAAGCCTATAAATATAGAAAGTTATGTTTGTTATTATCTGTGTCCAACCTCAGGTAAGAAAAACTCTATTAGAAATAAGGTTAAGAATAATTGAGATTGCTGTAACTCAAAACGAACAATAATAGTATAAAACTTGCACAGATACAAGATAATATTACATTTATATGAGTGTCACACACACTATATATATATGTGTTGATGTTTCAGAAGTTCCAACAAAGACATATAAATGCTTATAAAATTATCTGTCTGTAATACGGTTCGATCAGGGATGATGATATAGAAGTTTCTGAACTCTCATGGAATTGGTAAGCAAAGAATTCAATTAAACACTATGCAATTTTCACTTGAGGATCCTAAATGGGACTTGACTTTTCTCTTGCTTCTCTCTCTCTATCTTTGTGTGAAGTCTCATACATTTTATGAAATTACTTCCATTGGCTAAATCTCAATTTGTACCTTTTTCGTTTTCTGTCTTATCTAATGACAATAATGATATATTTTTTTCTAATATCTTCATCATTCAAGACTTAAGTCCTATTGATTTGCTGTTTAGGCAGCTCGACTTTGGAATGCGCTCCCTGATTATTTTAGAAAACCGATGAGCAAAACAATTTTTAAAAAGTAAAGTCGTGGATATTTCCTAAAAATAAACCAAAACAAGTAATCTTATCATATTAAATACAGTTAACAGTCATCTCTCTATCACATTTATATATGCATATATCTCATTGTATTATATGTTATGTGTAGATTAAACAAATAAATACAGAAAGTTACAGAATTTAACAATAAAATAGCAAATTAAATAAAAGAGTCATTTAAATTTCTTATTCACATCAATCGCTTCAACGCTTTCTAAAGATAAAACGACATAAATTTCAAACTGGCTAAAAGTAGGTCCTTGTGAGCCGAACGGAAACCAGTCAGTGTGATATAAATCCTCCCACATTTAGATTAATCCTTGCAAATATATTACCAACATGCTTTCATAGACAACAACACATTTCATTGAAATAAACATTAACATATGTAAAGCATTTAATAATACGGTAATTAAGTTCTTTAAATCAATTTAACCAAAACAATTTATGTTTGAATGTTTAATTGTTCAGTACGTGTCATCTATTAATACATATAAAAATAATTTTATTAAAACTGAAATAAACAAATATACAAGGAATAAATATCGTATAATGCAATTACACAAGTCTGAAAGAGCAAAAAATGTTGCACAGAAATTACTTGATGCAAATGAAGAACTCTAAAATATTGCTTTCTAATTTTCTGTTTGTTATGAAAGACATGCTTGCATTAGGAATTAAATTAGGTATTTATCCCTGTAAAACATTATTTTAAGAATGTCCCATAGTAACGTGTTTGTTATTTGACGTGCATGAAGCAAGATCATGAATATGGACGCGAATACAGTTTGCGTGCGAATATAGAATGAAAACATAGTGATAATTTTCTACTTAGGTTTTAAGCCTTCCTTTGTATGCAAATATTTTGTCCCAAGACTTAGGCGTTACATATTCAAAAGCTTGAATACATATTCTAAATATTCTGTGTGAATTTACACAGCCTGTCGCAAAAGTCAAAGAAAAGTTATAGAATTTGTTTTTCTGGTAACAGAAATACTTAATTATTTAAACGATGCGAGGGTTTCTCAATGAAAATTATTAATGATAGAATGTTTTAATGTACGCTCTGATATCCAATAATAACGTTCATTAAAACATTTTCAAAGTCGATAATTTTTAATAGCAGAACATTTTTTGTGTGGTAAGGGAGACATACTTATTCGAGGCGTTCCAACTTAAACATCAGGCGTAGCAACGCATGTGTGACCGACCTCAGGTGGGACTGTAATCTTATCTGGGGTTGATCACAGATGTCCATGGGCGGCAGTGGCCACTTACCATCAGTGGGTTGCATGCTCGTTTTCTATTCCAGTAACATAAAAAAGCAAGATTATGCTTAGATGGAAAATATATTCAGTAACTCATCACAATAATTGCATGAAAAGTAAATTCAGTGAACGTGGAAAGTTCTAAAGGAATCAGGGGACCAGATTGGAATTATCAGATTACACTAGATGTGGGAGTTGGGAAAGTTTTTTAAATGATAATAATATAGCTCAACTTGCAGTAGAAGTAACTGTAGACGATGAAAACTGTATAATTAAACTTATAAGAAAAGTTTGTATCATGTTGCGAATCTTGAAACAAAAAAATATATAATGTGAGCTAGGAACGTTTTGGAAAACGTGAAGTTTAGGTCTTGTAAATGAGAAATTAGAATTGCCTAGTGTTTGAATTTTAATTTTATACCGTTAACTTATTTCAGAACTGAAGCCATTAAAGTTATTTGATTCGTTCTATATTCTTTAGGCGGTTTCAGAAACTTATAGCATTACTAGATAATCATCATTTTGATTTTTTTAATAAACAGTACCTAACGTAATAGATAGATTTTAAAGGTAGTAGAACCCTTTGTGGTTCTACTTCAGCAGCACTACCGTCACATCTATTTCTGCCTAATAAAAGCAGTGTTAAGCTCTGCTCTATTCTAGATTGAAAGGTGTGATAAAGAGACATATTTATTCAAGGCATTTCAACTTAGTCCTCAGGGGTAGGAAAGCATCTGTGGTC
This sequence comes from Astraptes brevicauda, assembly GCA_018252015.1. Taxonomy (NCBI): domain Eukaryota; kingdom Metazoa; phylum Arthropoda; class Insecta; order Lepidoptera; family Hesperiidae; genus Astraptes; species Astraptes brevicauda. The sequence continues at coordinate 1,000 of DWPW01000921.1, read as the reverse complement.
AACCTTAGGTAGGACTTTCATGTTCATGAGTGGCAGTGACCACTTACCATCAGGTGGACTGCATGCTTGTGCACTATAAAAAGAAAATACAAGGTAATCATCACTTTGATTTTTTAAAATAAACTGTACCTAACATAATCTACAGCTAAATAGCATACTAAGTAAATGACAAAGGGCAATCAACTTGATTTAATTCATCTGATATTGCAAGCCTATTAAGTGCATAAACCAATTACCACCAATGCTCCGCCGGGGTATGTAAAAAAATACCTGCAATAAAATTATTTTAATTCAGGAAATGCATATTAAAAACACGGATATTATTTGTCGTGTAAAAAACTTTTATTTGCTGAAATATGACAAAGTTGTAACATAATTGTAATAGCAAATATTCGTATGAAAGTTAGGTATTTATCTACCTTTGTTCCTTTTTATCCCGTCCCAAAACATCTCCCGGACAAAAGGAACTTTTCCAGTTATTTATCCTGAGGGAATGTTATTGAAATAGTTGAAGTACCCGATTCATCTCGAAATATAAGATCGTACGTTCAAAAAGCTTCTGTTGTTATAGGATACGACCCTTAACGTTGGGAACAACAAAAGTTCTAAATTATTTGTAAATTTCGAAACAAACTTCTAGCAATTGAATCGTAAAATCGTGCCATGTTGTTTGTTCTACAATTGAAGAGGTAATTGGATTTTAATTAATAGAACTTTGAAATATAAGGTTTAAATCCTCGATCAAATATGAGCAAGATTAAAGGTAATCGCCAAAAAAACGGCAAGAGAAATAAGAGCACAAATGAGCGTGTGGTCTTATTTCATAATAGAATCGCTCATAAATTTTACAAGCTCCTGTAATAATCGTAGTGCAAAATGTTTTATGTCCATCACGTGCTAGTCGAAACTAACCTTTAACTAACAGTAATAAGGTTGGTTTATGAAAATGCTTTCATGTCTTTCATTATATAGCGTAATATATACTGTAGTGCAAACCCGT
>DWPW01000920.1:0-10158 GCA_018252015.1 Astraptes brevicauda | reverse complement strand
GAGGAGAGGTGAAATAAATATTTATGAAATAAATAAATTGATTATTTTCTACTCCGTTATTTATGGTTAATCTCAAGTATTTTTAGACGAAAGCGTCTGGTGTTCCTGATACAAGAGAAAACTGCTGGCGATTCTTTATAAATCGCGTACGTACTATGCTTAAGGTACGTATTTATGAATATAATACATACAAATATTATATAAATTTAAAATAGTTTAAATATTATAATAGTGAATAATTTAGGTCGTATTGTGTTTTTCGCCTGTGGGAGCGACCTTGCGTGTGAGAGCTCGAAAATTCCCATCCATCGTAAACTGCACAGCCATTAATTGGTTCCACGAATGGCCGCAAGAGGCGCTGCGCTCCGTATCCAAGAGATTCATTTCCGAAGTAGAGTCACTACCGGTAAGAATTATAGTATTAATGTTAACATGTCAAAATTAAATAATTTTTTTTAGCGACAATCAATAACAGTTGAAGGGCTTATGTATAATTACAAATTACTGATTTCCGAATTATCTTAGTACCTATGTATGTTATTTTTTTTAAAAAGCTATTTATTCCTGACAAAATTGTTAGATATATATTAATGTTTTTTTTTATTTTGATACGTCAAATCGTTCGATTTGGCAAGTTCATGGAATATAATTTTAACAGAATTAATGTTGACTGGAATTTTTATGGACATTGATACTTATTTATATTCTTTTCATTTTTCCTCAGGTCGCTCTTATAGAGCCAGTCTCCAATTTCATGTCTCACGTGCACCAGAGTGTAAATCAAATGTCCGCCATATATTTTCAAAATGAACGTCGGTATAACTACACCACACCCAAGACTTTCCTCGAACAAATTGCTTTATATGGCAAACTGTTGAACGAGAAAACGAAGAATCTTAAAATGATGATAATGAGACTGGAGAATGGTTTGGAGAAGCTGGCATCTTGTGCAGCAGATGTCGCAATTTTGAAGGTTAAAGTTGTTCTTGTTAATTATCTACATATTAATACGCGAAGCGAAAATTACACGAACGTTTTTTTTAATACTACGCGCATGGAGGCTTTTGAGATTAGGCATACCTTAAAGTTCATGAAAAGTAGAAACGAGGAGAGATAATGTTTATTTATAATATTGTTATGAATATATAAAATTAAACAAAATACCTTATTCATTATTTACATTACTGACAAGAATATTTACAATGTAAACTACATATGGTTTACTATGTCAAATGTGTATGTCACTACGAAAATGCATTATTTCTGCTAAATGCAGCTTAGTACATTAAATCTCATTTTTCTTGCAATTAATGTTTTTCTAAGGCACAGACGAAAATACATGTAAAAGCGTTTTCATTTGGATGTAAGTATTTTTATTGTGATTGAATTTTGACCATTGTGACGGGTCCACTAGTTATAATTATCAATCATTGCATCTTTGATGAATTTAAGTGTATAAGTTTTTTTTCCCATCAGGTAACTTTAGCAGAACAAGAACAGATATTGAAAGTAAAGAATAGAGCAGCAGAAGAACTTATAGAAGTCGTCGGTGCTGAGAGTGATAAAGTATCAAAGGAGAAAGCTTTTGGTATTTCCTATTTATTTTGATGAAAGTAGCAAGTGATGTAACAAAAGAAAAACAATTTCATAGCATCATAAATTAATATACTTACCGTGCCACACTTTCTAAATTGCATTTTTTTTTTACTGTGGTCTTATATCACTGTAAAGCATTCAGCGTAATATCGTCTCAATGGAATCACTTTTACTTCAATCTGTAAATTCATTCTTTGATTTCATTTGATTTGATTTCTTATCCATATAAAATATATTAAGTTACAACAGTTCAATATCTTTTTCGCTTTCGTTTATCAACCGAATTTAATCTAGCTTCTGATCATTGGGTAACGCTTTTTTAATGATGCTTGTGAACGCTGTATGCTTTTTATGTAGCTGCGGAAGAAGAGAAGAAAGTCAAAGTAATAGAAGAGGACGTGACAATTAAAGCAAAGATTTGTGCCGATGACTTGGCAAAAGCCGAGCCCGCGTTGATCGCAGCACAGGAAGCTTTAAACACTCTGAATAAGAATAACCTAACAGAGTTGAAGTCCTTCGGTTCGCCGCCCGACGCTGTGGTCAATGTTACAGCGGCGGTACTGGTATTGTTCTCTAAGAAAGGGAAACTGCCGAAAGACAGATCATGGAAGGCGTGCAAGGTGATTTACAATTAGTACGCAATAATATAACAATAATAAAAATAGAAAAAAAAAATAGTTTTTTACAAATTTGCTAAAACGTTTATTTCAGCTTATGATGGCCAAAGTTGACCAGTTCTTATATGATTTAGTCTACTATGACAAAGAGAACATACATCCTGATGTAATTAAGGTAAACATGATGAATATTTAATTATTGTCTTCACCATATAAGTAATGTGAACTCCGAAGGTGATAGAACCTTGCATAGTTTGACTCCGACGGCACCACCTATTTCCGCCTTATAACAGCAGTGTTAAACGCTGCTATGTTCATATTTCAAGGATGTGTTAAGGGAGATATATTATCCGAGGAGTTCCAATTTAGTCCTCAGGGACGCATTTGTGGAGAACCTCAGGTAAGACTTTATACTTATATGGAATTGATTAAAGATGTACATGGACGTCAGTGACATTTACCGTCAGGTGGTCTGCATGCTCGCTTGATACTTCCATATTATACAAAAAAGTAAACTTTCTATTAAAGTTTATATATTTTTGAATACAGGCTGTGCAACCTTACATAAAGAATCCAGAATTCAATGCAGAGTTCATAATGTCGAAGTCGGCAGCAGCGGCCGGTCTGTGCGCATGGGTGATTAACATCGTCAAGTTCTACGATGTGTACGCGGTGGTAGAGCCCAAGAGAAGGGCTCTCAATGCTGCTAATGCTGAATTGCAAGCTGCCCGTGATAAGCTGGCTTTCCTCACCGATCAGATCAAGGTAAGTTAATCAGAAATACATTGGAAGGTATATCATTTTCATTTTCGCGTAATATATTGGTAGAATCACATGTTTAATTACATTGTTTATCACATGACACAAATGTACACAATTGTTTGTTGACTCGTAACTTATAGACATGCGTAATTATAGGAACTTGAAGAAAAATTAGAAGTATTGTTGAAAGCGTTCCAAGAAGCTGTTAATGAAAAGGTGAAATGTCAGGCCGAAGCTGATGCAACTAATGCTACCATTGATTTAGCAAACCGTTTGGTAAATGGATTAGCGTCTGAGAAAGTGAGGTAAGTAAATGGGCGTTAAAATAATTACTATTATCATAATAATGAAGTAGTTTATATATTGCTTGTTTTTTTTGGATTATTTTGTTATGAATCTATAAGTTTCTGAACAAGATTTTTAATGTTTTAAATTCAATATTAGTAGTATTTAAGGGAATTTGAATAAATGTATACAATATTTGTCATACTGTTTTTAGTGACGCATACATCCTTTAGGACGAATTTAAGTATTCTTATGACAAAAAAGATACTTATCTCAAACCTCATATCCTATTTTGTCTACCACGTCATACGTCCCACATTTGTAAATGTAATTGAACCCTTAATCATATTCAAATGGTAACCTGCAGTCACTGTATCCGTTCAGATGGTCAGCGACGGTGGTGGACCTGAAGGAGTCCGGCGTGATGTTGCCGGGCGACGTGTTGCTCGTGACCGCGTTCATATCGTACGTGGGCTGCTTCACGCGACGCTACCGGCTGCAGCTCATGAACGAGGACTGGGTGCCGACGCTCGGCAAGACTAATGTAATTAAAATATTAAAGTCTTTGATATAATTGTTGCATTAGATATAATTTTGATAATGAAAAAAACGGCCATGCGCAAAAATTACAGGCTCTCGGCCCGCGGAGTTCAGATGACTTATTGTATTAGACATTGTGAAAGTTACTACCACAAATATAAGTAAGTGTATGCTTCAAAATAATAAAAAATAGGCTTTATTGAATAAATCAAAAACTAAATTGAATACCTAGTTTAAAAAAATCTTACATTAAAAAAACGTGAAAATGGGTAATATCGCTAATGCTATTTTTCGGGTTTGCCTACTATGGGAAACTAGCAAGTAGAATAGATTAAAAGACAAAATTATTTTTGAGATTTTTTTTTTCAATTAGTCCGGTTATCTATGTACCAAATTGATTATAGAAATATTTTATGTTGTAAATGTTTTTTGTAGCCAAAAATCGAAACGACTGAGGGTCTAGATCCTCTGACGATGTTGACCGACGATGCGCAAATAGCGAGTTGGAACAATGAGGGATTGCCCACCGACACCATGAGTACTGAGAACGCCACCATCCTCACCAACTCGGCGAGGTGGCCGCTGATGATAGACCCACAACTGTGAGAATCTTTAATTACATTACTTAGCCCTAGTCACAGAAGTGAAGTGTAGAACTAATAGTTGTAGGAAATATGAAATATTTTCAAATAATCTTCGAATTTTTAAAGTAAAAACATTATTTGAATCAGGCCCAAGTATATAAAATAGATGTGTAATTAGCAAGCTGTTAATATTGACGATAAAACAATAACATGAATAGCTGAATAATTATAGCTTAGTGTTGGTATTTTTTATCACTTGTATTATAGGCAGGGAATAAAATGGATAAAATCGAGATACGGCGACGCCTTAGTTGTGATCCGTCTCACGCAACGGAACTACTTAGATCGTATCGAGAGAGCTGTATCCAACGGTGATGTGGTGTTACTGGAGAACATTGGAGAGACGGTTGACGCAGTACTTGAACCGCTACTTGGCAGAGTCCTTATTAGGAAAGGAAGAGTCCTGAAGGTAAAGTAAGAGAAAGATAATGATGGTGTTTAGTAAAGAACCGTCACATATTCAAGATGTGTTTGTATTTATATACATATATTTATAATAAAGGTGGTATACGCGTTTGTGGTTCGACTCCGGACAGGTCCGGAAGGATTTTGATCTCATCTTCAGTTGATTACAAATGTCTATGGTCGGAAGTAACCACTTACCATCAGCTGGACTGCGTGCTCGTTTGCTATTTCCTAACTATAAATAAATGTATGTAAATTTAAAATTAACGTCAATTGATACGTATATTTTATATTTTCAGATTGGTGACAGGGAAATAGATTATCAGCCTAATTTCCGACTCATCATCCAAACAAAATTAGCAAATCCACATTATCAACCGGAGATGCAAGCTCAGTGTACCCTCATAAACTTCACTGTAACCAGAGATGGGTAAGCATATTTAAAATTTTCACCCAAGTATATTAACCTGCTGTAAATTTTACGTCAACGCTCCAATTACAGTCTAGAAGAACAACTGTTAGGTGAAGTAGTGAAAGCCGAAAGACCTGACTTAGAGAGCTTACGAGCCGGCCTCACTAAGCAACAGAATGATTTCAAAATAACTCTCAAAACTCTCGAAGACGATCTGCTGAAACGACTATCTTCGGCTGGTCCGGATATTCTCAGCGATTCTGCACTAGTGATTAATCTGGAAACTACGAAGAAAACCGCCGCCGATATCGAAATAAAGGTCGAGGAAGGTAAAGTCACTGCTGTTAAGATTGATGAAGCTCGTGAAAAATACAGGTAAGAAGAAACGTTCACGTACTCATTTACATGTTTATTGCATTTAATTTTAGTTACATTTTTGTCAAATTCTCATCGGATTCACAGGCGTGCAGCAGCCCGAGCGTCTCTCCTATACTTTATCTTAAACGAACTTTACAAGATAAACCCTATGTACCAGTTCTCTCTGAAGGCCTACAGCGTGGTATTCAAAGACGCTCTGAATAAAGCGGAAGTCGCTGAAGACTTAGATGGTCGAGTGAGAAACCTACTCGATAGCATCACATTTGCTGTATTCGTATACACTAGCCGGGGTTTATTCGAAAGGGATAAGCTTGTTTTCTTGTTCCTCATTACGCTTCAGGTAACACTACAGTACTATAATACGATACTCAGAATTGTATATGGCAACAATTTAAAACATTATAATATATATTACATTGATAAAGTTAGAGTATTCATCACTCATCCTATTTAACGACAGAATCTGTACTTCTAAGTGTTTCTGTCTGTATCTGAAACTGGTCTGGGAAACATATTTGATTAAATGAATAAACTAAATGACTGACTAATAACAATTTACCTGAAACGTCGACCAAAGGCGCTGACAAACAATCTATACTATCTTGCAAGTTTATAGATTAAACTACCTGTTCACAAATTTTGCAGGTACTGCAATCTGAAGGCAAAGTTGACCCCAGAGAACTTGATTTCCTACTGAAATATGCAGTAGCTCCGGAAGTTTCACCTTATTCGTGGTTGTCAAATAATTCGTGGGGCGGTATAATTGCACTTGCGAAAATGGACGCGTTTGAAAATCTCGATAAGGAAATTGAAGGAGCTACTAAGAGGTACAATTTATTCAATCAAATTAAATCACTTATTATTTATGAGTGTTTACAAGTATTTTATAATAATAATAATAATAATCTTTATATTTATAACAGTAATAATATATTATAGTTTGGAATAACTCATGTCAAGATGCCGTAGGTATAAAAGTAGTACGTTGTAGGTTTAAAAAATATGTTTCTATCCCGCGGCAATAGTATCTTTTTTCAGGGTACTCTATGGCCTTTTCTGACCTTGGCAATGCGTGTGCATAATTTCATAATTCAGTTCAGTAGTTAAGGCTTGAAGGCGTTACAAACAAACTGACATTCGCATTTATAATAATTCGGATTACAAACGATAAGATGCCATCGCTTAAATTATTATGAACTAAATGAGTCATCTATTGAAATTGAAATTCAGATGGCAAAAGTACACGGACGGGGAGGCCCCCGAAAGAGACAAGCTACCAGGTGAATGGAAGAACAAGACTCCACTGCAACGACTTTGTATAATGCGAGCGTTGCGTCCGGATCGCATGTCCTACGCGTCTGGGTGCGTTAAAATTAAAATCAATTGTTTGAAATAATAAAATGCTAGTGAAGTAGAATCAAATGAAAACAAATCTAAATATTTTACCTAAACTTTTATGAAAGTCCATAACATTGTTGATAGTACATTTCACTAGGCGTTTTCATATGAAGAAGCGGCGAGTAATACTTCATTACACCCAATATCGTACCATAAAACTTTTCTTTACTAACAATATCATCTGATGCTAATGGAACATTTTGGTATGCACTCGGTCAAATAATCACTTGTTTTAAAATACGAGTACTTACACTTTTTTAACACGCTTTTATATGTTTGCATTTTTTATTTATAATACAGCACATCACCTACTCACGAGCAAACTTTTAAAACGAATTGGCAGAACAGCCTTCGCATGATCAGCTATTCTATACAGATAAATAAAATTGAATGTCTGTCTATCTTTCTGTTTGGCTGAAGTAAACTTCTAAACCGCTGGACCAATTTTAACGGGACTTTCACTGGGAGATAGCTGAAGGTCTAAGGCGTAAATTAGGCTACTTTAATTTTTGAAAAAAGTCGCGGGCTCAAATGTCTGTTGCGTTTAGCCAGACATTAATGTATTTCCCTTTTTACTTTAACGCGGGTGAAACCGCAGGGATCAGCTAGTTTATAATGATTAGGATTAATTCCTTATATATTTGGAAGACTATCACTACTGCTATAAAAAGAAGTAGGTGTGAGACAAACGACTTTCTTGTCTATATTGATGTAAATAAAATATAGTTTAGTAAAAAACTAAAAAGCACGCTTTTGGAGATAATCAAACTATTTTTTTTTTATATCAAATTATGACATTGTCATCGGTCCTTAATAAGTGTACAAAGTTTCAAATGAATCAGACTTTTGGAAATTGAAGAAATTAGAGCTCAAAGATTGCGTTACATACACTCATACATACATACGTACAAACATACAACCGAAGCTAATAAAAGCGTGTTAAAAATAACACGTTATAATTGTTATCTGATAAAATTTATCTACACTTGATAATTATGATTAAGTTCTGATTAGTGTCTCTAGTAAATTACGTCAATTATTGGTGGTAGAACCCTTTGAGGTTTAACTCCGGCGGCTCCACCGTCACACCTGTTTCTAATATAATAGCAGTGTAGCGCTGCTGTATTCAGGTCTGTAGGGTGTGGTAAGGGAGATACTTATTCGGGGCGTTCCAACTTAGTCCTCAGGGATAGCAACGCGTTTGTAGTCAAACTGAGATAGGACTTTGATCTTATCTGGGGTTAATTACAGATGTCCAGATGGCAGTGGTCACTTACCATCAGGTGGATAGCATGCTCGTTTGCTACTTCTATAAAAAAACACCGATAATTTCCACAGAAAACAAAAATAAATCTCTTATCTAAAGTAGGTCACTATAAATAGTTTAATATCGAAAATCAGATACTTGAGTTACGTCATTATACGTCACCACACCCACTCCACTGAAAATGCCACCCTATCACAACCCCATAAAACCGATTTTCCATAAACACTCCATGCCCACATTGATTGTCCATTTACAATGACGTCATGAGAGAGCGAGAGGCGATATGACGTCATATTTGCCATCTCGCTTTGGAGTTTGGAGCAAATATTTACAAGGAATTAAGGTTTCTTTAAGGAATTTTGTTTATAGCCTCTTTAATGGAGTGTCATGTTTTGGTTTTAAATTGTATCAATACTAATGGAAGATATTAGGCGTTGGGAGTAATTTTATTAAATTCAAATCTCATTTATTCAAAGTTGATTCATATAGAACTCTTTTTGTACGTCAAAATCTACCGCCGCTTCGGAAGGTTTATTCGTTATGGAGAAGAAGCGGCGAAAGAAACTCCATACGTGTGCATAATTGCATCTTTTTATAAAAGTTGTATAACAATGTATTATTACAATTGGTAGGTACTTATAATTAACTTGTACATTATTTATTGTGGAGCTGGAGTTACGTCACACCATACATATTTTTCATTAAAATAGTCATTTACATTATAGTAAGCTTTGTCATACAAATATTGTTTTACAATTGTTTTAAACGACGTTTCGACGATTACTACGTTTAATGGTAATCTCAGTGTCATGGTTTATAAATCAATGTTTCATTCTTTCTTTCTTTGATTAATTAATAAAAGAAAATAATTAATTTATAAAAGATCGGATGTGTTTTAAATACCATTTCCATACGATATCATTTAGTTTATTAGTCAATTTGCAGTAAATCTATTTTATCCGACTGTTTAAAGATCGTTTTATTGGTTCAAATCATTGGTTCTCAACCTTTCCTCAACCTGGGACCATGATATATTTCCTTATCGATAACAGGGACCACGATGCAGATTTAGGTCCAAAAAACTGAGTTTATACGAAAAAATATTAAAAAAAAGGCTCAATAGTCATACAATAAAACAACATTAGAGTATATGTGATTTTTGAGATTGTATTTTTTTCACAAATTCGCTAATCCTAGGACTAATGGTGCTCAAAGCTACATTCGCAAAATTTAATGATTCGCTGACCATAACTTGGTTCCTGCGTCCCACAGGTTGAGAACCACATGTTACATTATGTGCTCAGCTACCATCAATTATATTATTTATTAACCGTGTTATGTTAGAAAATGGACTTCCGATTGGAATGTTATTTATTAGATTTTAAAAAGGAAACTCGGTATTCACCTTTTAATGTGTTTTATGAATATCGTGGTAACTTTTAGATAATTAATTATTCATTCATCAGACCGTCGCCTTATAAAATTATCTTATAAGATAAAAAGGAAAAAAATAAGTTAGTAGGAGATTATACAAATCTGACTAAGAAATCACTTGTTTTGTTCAAAAGAGCAAAACGAGAAATTATTTCTAAGAAAATTTTGTGTCAAAATCTAATACTCAACCTGTTTCTATTCAGATATTGTATGGCCTTTCGTCTTTGAGTTCCACGAATCGTTTTTTCTTTTTTTAATTAAACGTATAATAATTTAATTACGCATTGCTTAATCTTTCTAACATAATTTTATTATCTTATGTTTTATTTCGTTAACCCTACCTAAAACTTATACCTTTTTTTTTTTTTTTTTTTTCAGGGGGGAAACCTTCAAAAGGTACCCATTGCCGGGGGGGCGACG
>DWPW01000919.1:0-10159 GCA_018252015.1 Astraptes brevicauda | reverse complement strand
ATGTAAAGGCGTTTATTTATTTATTTATTTATCTATTTATTTACGGCACGGTTTAAAAAATATGACGCTGATACAGTTTCTGGATATCTTTTGGTTTTATTACCATGTTATGGCATCAAAAGCACATCTCATATAGCTAAATTTTAATAATAGTAGAGTTTAAATATAATAGAGTTTATGAACTAACCGGGAAATGCATTTATGTACCATTATGGAAATAAGGATTTGACCTTATTTTACCAGTACCTTTGTTATTCATATGCTTTAATTATTTCATTTCAAATTCTTTTCTATTCATTGCTCATGTTAAGGTTCCATACCAAAGGGTAAAAACGTTACCGTATTACTAAGCCTCCGCTGTCTGTCCGTCTATCATAGAGTTCTCTGTCATCTTAATCTATATATCGTAATAAGTAGACATTTGAATTTTTTACAATGTATGTATGTATGTGTGTAACCGACCTATTTAACAACAAATATTAAAGATAGATAATTATCAGAAATATCACCATTAAAAATTGAAACAGTAATGCATAATTCTTGGTACAAATATTCACTTGAGCAATAAATCCATCTTTAACAGATTACATTTAAAAGTTTTATCTTCAAATTCTACTATGTTATTAATTTATATTATGTTATTACTATCTAAAATTAATCATCATATATCTTTGCTATTATATTATTATTTTTCTGCGTTGACGTGGAGTTGCTTTTAATTTCCCCTCCTTTGCGTCCTTCATTTGAATGACTCGAGTCATGAATAAAAAACGCCAGTGAATCTGGTTAGCGGTACCATTACGCTGTCGGAGTCGAGCGGGATCTCGTTAACAACCACTTGTGCTTTACACTTGGCTCTTTTAATGACAGCACCATATTTAATTCCTTCATTGTTATCATTATAAACTTTCTCAATATTACATTACAGCGCCATGTTTTAAATTTCTTCATTTTTATCATTAGCGTTATGCAGTCTCATTATTTCGAGTTTCAACGTGTTTTGTGTTTTCATGTTGTCGATTTACAAAATGAATCTAATTTATTGTTGTCTTATGTTATTTATCATCTGTCCTACAGATAACTCGGTAGAATCTTACATTGTGAATATTGTTTCGAAAATAAGCTGGTGATATCAAATGCTAAATTTTAATCTTACTGGTTGTCTTAAAACCTCAGTAATCACAAAGTTTTCAATGGAAATAATCTTCTCTTGCGTCATTAAAATGCAGCCAAATCATAAAATTAGTTGTACACAACATAATAATATGAACGGTGGTCCGAACGGTTGTACAAATCTTGAAACGAGTTCCATACAAAGTTGTGGTCGTGTTGAGTAAGTTTTTGTTAATGATGTGGCTTCATTACTCGATACTACTGATACTTTACGTGTTGCGACCATAATTAATTTGTAGTTTATTTTTAATTCACAGCAACTATGACTAATTTACAGAAATGGTTTATTCATAGCGTCATAGGACTCAGAACTGCCGCTGTTTGGAAATATAAATTAGAACTAGCAAATGAGCAATCCATCTGAAGGTGAATGGCAACTGTTATCGTGTTCATTTGTCATAAATCCTTTAGGATTTGAGACCTTCCTCGGTCTTCCTCTAAGGACTAAGATGGAAGACCTCATGTGTGTCTTTCATTCTTGGTATTTGCTCCCGAGGGTGTGGCCCCTTATCAAAACATAGTAACGCTTGACTCTGCTCTTAAAAGCAGTAAAATACAAAGATAAGAAGATGAACAGCAAGACGTAGAGAAGATATAGAAACTTAGATATCGGCTTGTCAGAGAATTAGAATTTTTTGCAGAACATTATGGTGATTAATGATCACTTCATTAGTATCATATATCGCCGTCAAAACTTGTTGAAATCGGCCAATCACTTGCCGCTTGCAATTCTCCATGTAAACTTGCCTAACATTATAATTACTTTAATTGAGCATGTTGTATATATTTCAATGTCTAATGCAATGGTGATAAAGAAATAGGATATGTATTTTTTTCCTAAAATACTGATTTCATTTGAAATCTGGGGTAACGCATTCTTGTTAAGTATAATATCGATTTCTCTAAATAAGATAAATTTTGAAAAATGACCTGTGAGAATTTTCACTTAATAATTTTATGGAACTACCCATATATTAAGCTTAAAGTACCAAAAAAAGAAACATACGGATAATAATTACGAAGAACGAAACCGTAGAAGTCTTTATTGCAATTGATATTACAATCAATGCTGAAAACAAAGCTGAGTAAGATTTCATCACAAGACGATTAAACTCCGGATAACGTGTGAATTAAAAAGAATAAAAATAAGCAAGGAGTCACATTCCATATTAAATCGTTTTATTGGCACCCTATGCATTCTTAAATAGTATCAGCATATCCATGATTAAACCTACAAGATCTAAACGATGACATAATTGTCGGCGACAGACTAGTTTGTCGGGTAAAAAAGGTATAATTAAGCATTAAAAGCGGTGCGTCAAACAATAAATTTTGCAAACTTAACGATGCATACATACATATATAAGCGGTCTATATACAGGGTGAATTTTAGTTGTAAAATGTTTGTTTTTTGAACTCACATTATGAATATTTCAACCATCTCTCGAGGTTTTTGGCAATTTTGGTACTTACGATATAAACGATTAATTGTCATGATCGGCTACGTTTTTTAACAAAGATTTTTTAAGTTTTATTGGAAGTGGGCAAATAAATATTCGTCTTATTTATTTATTTATTATTTTTAATTAACATTTATGTACATACCCACAAAGAGAAGTAAAACATTAGAATATATAGAAATAGTATTGTACAAAGGCACTGCTTATACATTTTCATTGGTATAACAAAATTTCTAAACATTTATTACAAAATTCATGTATATTGTTATGACAATCAGAAACCGGCCATTATGTCTAAGCAGTAAGCAGTAAGCATGAGTGTAGAATGTAAGAACGAATGTTGAAAAAGTTTAGATTTTGATATAGATGCTTGAGATTGATATAATGGCCCGTTGATGCGTGAACACCCTGTATAGTTGCGCCGGCGCATCGAAGACAGGTAGATTGATAGCAACATCGCCTTAATATAGCAATTTACACCTGTTATGTGTATGACTTCCTTATAAAAGCTTTATTACGCCAAATCACACATCCAACGTGCGATGATTGGTTGAATGAGTGAATGATTAATTTAGTCCTGAATGAGAATTATGCGATTGGAATGTAAAAATCAGTATAAATTGGATTTACCGGTTCAATGTTCAGAACAGCCATATTGTGAAATGAGCCTTAATTACAGATTTTAAACAGTTTGACTGAATATTATGGAACAATTGACATAATATGGTATTTATTAATTAATTTTAAGAGACAGTTATGAATTATATTTATCTGTAATGAGATGTAAAAATACTTTGATTTAATATTTACCTTATAACATGGACATGTCTGTTATGACATGTAAAGAAAAGGTTTTAATTTAAAAATATATAGTTTGTTGTAAACAATTACATGAATGTCGCCTGCAATACAAAATCTGCACCAGAAAACTGTAATTTAAACTTTCATTTTTGTAACATGAACTTTTTAAATGTCACATTCAGCGGGTGCAAGTGGAACACGCCTGATCGTGCGTTCGTGAATTTTGATATGCACGTCATTTTTGAAACTAGTTCTCGAAATTTGGTTTTCGTCTTAACCGATACTGCACAAAAGTTTAAACCGTTACGTATTATATATATTCGTATATTATAACCGCGTGGATTTAAGAATGCGTTTTTTTACACTGAAGTAGTAACAAAGTTTGTACTTTTTTATCGTCTGCTTATTTCTGTGTGTACTTTGCGTTTTATCGACTATTTAATGTTGGGTATTCAGTATTGGTACGTTTTAATGAATTTTAATGGAATTAGGATATGTTGTTATAAAGCCGAAAAAGGTATCAATTTCGGCTTTATAACAACATTGTTAAGGGCTACTGTAGAATAAGCCTTGTTAATGTAGAATAAACAAATTAATAGAAAACTGCTTAAAGACTTGTTATAATTTTAATGCTCATCGTGAACCCTTTAATGTCCCACTGCTTGACGTGGATTTTCCATCAGAATGAGAGGGTTTCATAATCATATAATCGCGATCATATTCCATCGCGTAGATAAGATAAATCAGAGATGCGTGCTTGGGATTTCAAGTTCAAGTTTGTACTTCAAACCCCTTGATCGAAAGGCAGACTTTTAACCTAGTCTATAACTGCTTTATATGTCTACAGCTATTACTATATAACTTCTAAGCGGCGATACCCCCATAAACTGTGCCCTGGACTATAACTCTGTCAACAGCTTACACGAACGTTACAATGTTTATGCCCGTGACGATTTGTACTGGAATTACGTTTGGACTTTGACATTTAATGCCGGTAATTATAGTCTAAGGTCTGATTGCGTGGTTTCTACATCTATCTGTTTTTTTGTGTTTATAATTCAGGTAAACTTACCTACTTTGTCAGATTATTCAAGAAAAGAGGGGTTTGTGATGTAATTTAATTTTGATTAAAAATAAAATATATTTATAAAAATTAAGTTTTGCTTTGGAAACAAAACATTTAAATCAGATTTATATAATAACATTTAGTAATCATTTTTTGCAACAAAAAACAAAATTATATTAATAAATACGCACACACACACAAAAATCACGACATCAGATCATGAGATCTGACTCATGAACTCAAAATATAAATGTCTAGTATGAACTAGGCATTTATATCTTGAGTTTATTATTTTAATTCGGTACCTAATTATTCTATTATCGCAAACAAGAATATAGTTTAAAAGATCAAAGTCGGCCAGAATCAATTATTAAATGCTAACTACTAGCCATGAACACCTGTAAAACCGGAGTCCCAATGAGGTCAGACTCTACTGCGTGATTACCATTCAGCCATAATTCGGGATGCCCTATGTCCGTTATATCCAATAAACCAAACATTTAATTAATGTGGTTAAATAATACCTTTGTGTTTTAACTCCAGCGGCACCACCGCCACCCCTATCTCTGCCTTATAACAGCATTGTTAATCTTATAACAACATATTTTGTCACGTTGGTTCGAATTCGACGGCACTACCTACGGTCACACCTATTTCAGCCTAATAACAACAGTGTTACGTGCTGCTGTATTCTGATCTGAAGGGTGTGTAAAGCACAAATAACTTTCCAAGGCGTTCCAACTTAGCGCTTAGCGGCAGCAATGCATCTGTAGTCAATCTTATGATACTCTTTATTGATTTATTCTCTTGAAAAACTCTTGAATATTTTGGATTTAAGTGTGTGCTAATGGGGGACATTAGAACTTACTCCTAATATAAACGCGCCAGAATTAAAACATGTATGTATGCACAGTACCCAAACGAATTCGTAGAATTTGAGGAGTATTAAAAGGTCATAAGTTATCTAATATTTCAGTTAACCCTATATTAAGCACATATGTACTGATAACAATTTGAATGAAGTTATTACAAAATATGTCATCAGTTCAGTGAAACAATAAACGAAGAATTTAGCGGATAAATTCCTATTTCCTAATACGACTATTATTAATTAATATTATAATATTTATTTTATTTATAAACAACTAAAACTAGAACTACATACAATATACACAAAGTAAAGAATAATTAAAACTGAAAGAAACGAAAACCAAAACAAAAAATTAAGTATTAATTAGAGATAAAACAATGAGTCCAAGTCACTGCCTCTTGGGAGAGTGTATATAGTCTTGCAAATATAATTATTATAATTATAAATATAATTGCAAATATAATTAATTTAATTTTATAATTATTAATATTATGAATACGAATGCTGTTTTATTCGACCAAACATCTGAATAGATTTGTATGAAATTTTATCCATAAATAGGTCAAAACCTAGATTAATTTGGGACAGACCTATAATCAGTATAAAATTCTTGTTTTACTATTAGATATATCTTGATAGAATACTTTTAATTGAAATCGTATAATACAATGTAAACTTAAAATTGAATTATTAATATGATCAGATGATCAGATTAATTATAGTCAAATTAGTAATATACACACACTGACAAGAAACGACGGTCAATTATTCTAAGTAAAATGATGAAGAGCCGATTAGATCTTAAGATAGTGTTACAAGAGAAAAGCTTAAGAATGCCAATCATTAGCATAATGAAAGCGAATTCAATGCAGTTTACAACAAAGCTAAAGAAAATGATTCCGGATCGCCTCATAGTATTTTAAATTTTGCAATCTACTTATCTGTAACTGTATATATTTTGCTTGACATAGATACAAACGTTTGTAAAGATTTATAAAAATTCTGAAGATATTCTCAGTTAATAATAAAAAATTTAATCTAATTGAGAACACAAATGCACCCCTATGTGTATATATATGTAAATCATCATATATTTCGACAAAACCTTACCTGAGAGAGATAGGTTAATATTAACACTGTTTAAGTTTTAAGACTAGTAAAGTGATCAATGTTAATATAAATAGGTTTAACAACTTCAGGTTATATTAGATTCAGGTTATCCTGTGCTTAGAGTTTCGTAAGATTGAGCATCTTATATATGTACGCAATTGTCAAAAATTATATACGTATTAGTGTTTAGATATTTTTATTTAGATGTGTGTAATTGTAAAAGAAACAGTTGTTTTTCCAAAAAATCTAGTTGAAAACCCCTACAATGTAAAACCTTAAATCGTAAGACATCAGTCAAAGACTCCTCCTATACCTCGTTTTAACCAACACCAACATTAAAGTCTTATTCCTGTCAACGATTTAGGTTAAAGAGTTAATGTTTACTCTGTTTACTCAGAACACCTTACTTTCCACTTGCAAGGTTACCACGTGATTGATGATGGTGTCAATGATGACCATAATTTAAATGTAAATACACCGTCCGTATTGAAACATGAGGATCATAATTTACTTGTAAGCATCAATTTATTTATTAACTTGTCAAATAAAAGATTAAGTTCTTAGCTGATAAGATAACAGAATATAAACGGATGCGACAATTTATTAGACTCTATTAACACACATTTTAATTCAGATGTAATCATACAAAATAAACTGGACAAAAATATAAGTTTTCAGATAATTTTAAAGCAAAAGAGATTGATATATTTTTGGAAATAACTTTCTAAATGATTGTTACCATATCGGTGTCGCGGGTGCCTGTAATTCATTAACATTAGAAGTGCTTAATTAGACAAGTGCTTAATTAAACAGGCCAAATATTTTAAATATTCGTTTTTTTTTCTAAAAATTCAAACATAAAATTAATCTGTAATACCATAGATATAGGATATACACAATGACTTATTAGAAACGTTCCCAAAATCTCTATGCATATTTGTAAATGAACTGGTGAAAATTGGTAACTTTATATCTTATGAAGTTTATTTATTTATGAAAACTTGATTTAGATTTAAAAATGAAAAAAATAGAAAACTTGATTTAGGAGCCAAGTCATAATGGAAAATCATGTTAACTCGCAAAACGTATGATTTTGTGAGTTACTGGATCTGGGCACTGCACAATTAGCTACTCAGGAAGACACTAATTTGAAAACAAATTAACAATAGGTTAATAAGCTTAGTACTTTTTCTTAAAAATGAGAGCTAATAGATCTTACTCAAATATATATTGACACGTTTGATGACATTTGACTTTTCTAGGCATCTCTTTCTCACTAGTAGAAATTTATATGAATTTAGATATCTCTGTTTCACCCATTGTTGGTCTTTAGCCTAGAAAAAATTCTAAATCTATCGTAGGTACATCGCCCGCGACTTTACATAGGAAATAATTAAACGCATTAAGATTATTTAGAATATACAATTGAAATAGTAGGTTTATCGACCGTTTAAATACTTTTGTGTCAATTCAATGAAAATTCATATTCAAGGAAAAGGATTCAAATAAATATTGAGTCGCATCAACGAATTACCGAATTCAAGTCCAAATGTTTAATGCAAATTATATTTCTGCAAATTGCTGTTAGTTTACGAAAACGTGAAACGATTTGTATCAATTTAGATTCTATTATAGGTTATGCATAAAAGTATCCGCTACATAATAACGTTTATTTTGTACTTATGTAAAGCGCAAAAATTTCAATTTGAAATTTCATTACTTATACCCCATTTGCATCCGTATTGCATTAATTATGTCCAAATTAATATTCAAAGATATGAAACTGACACCTTGAAATGTTTTCGCTGAAAAAGTTGTATCAATTGGATTTTAATCATGATATTAGCAAGTATGATTACTTTTACGAGCAACGATTTTATTTATCTGCACTTATGTTACGTAACTTTCTACTTTTAAGGTAATTATAAAATATTTAAATCTATGCAAAGCTTTTGACATAACATTTATCGCAACTACCAATGTTTTTCAAGGACAGCAATGGAAATTTTCTTTATAGGTAGCTTGACGATAAGTATCGATGTAATAAAACGTCATAACATGTGGCCCGCTGTTGTCTATCACGCATCCCGTTATAACTGGGCTTTGCGTGTTTTAGTACAATTAGGGTTGATCAAGGTTCTACTTTGGGGCCTATACTTTTCAATCTCAAATTGAGTAATTAAACCGAGTTAGATTTCCACGAAGTTAATTAGTAAATGTGTCAAGATAGATTTATTTCGTGACATAATAGTTCAAATAATTGGAATGAGGTACGATAAATATGATGTTAGTGTGAGACTGCAGTGTCAATATCAGTATTAAAAGGGTTACTAATATATTAAAATGTAGTAGCTCATTTTTAGATAACACACAATTACTAATGGAATCTGTATGATAAACATAAATTATAGAATCTTGCGTTATGACAGATGTAATGTATAGTTTATGAGAGGTAGGTGAAATATTTATGCTTGCAAGTATAAGATATGTGAATGAACGTTTCTCAAACGAATCAGTGCTATTTTTGAATCATAGCATTTCAAAACGTTTAAAAACATTTCTAAATTTGAGTTTGATACAATTGCATTTGCAAAAGAGTTTACAAAGTGGCGCATACCAAACAATGCTATCATTACGAGTGTTTTATAATGGAATTAAAAATAAACGTCTGTTCTCGTCGATTAAGACATCGAAAGTCATATTTTTCTGGCTGCACACTAACTTGTTTTTAACGATAATGAACTCTCTATAGCTCGCAATAAGACTGGAATCGAAAGTATCGATATGATCGTCGATTCGCGAATAATCGTTGCATGTGTAAACATTAATCATAACGTCACTACTGGCTTTAATTGAATGATACTGATTATTTTCTTGTTTGTGGTAGGTTATCTGGTATTTTGTATTTGGGTTGAATGATCGGATCGTGTGATAGCAATTGCAACTGATCGCTCGGATGTCGATCGGTTGTCGGAGATACTATCTGCTCGATGGATTGAAAAATACGCAGCCTCATTGTTGAACTAAGGGCAGTTGTATAGGGCTACTTTTTGCAAACACAGTTGCTGCCTAAATCTCAATTATAGATGACCTTTTAATACATCAAAATTAGTTAGAGATATCTTGTTGAAGAAAATAGTAAATCATTTTAGTCTTCTAAAGTTACATTTTTAAACGCATAGGTATGTATAATACAAAGTTTTTATTTCAATTTTATTCTATTGGTCTTTGCAAGGTGGTAGAACCCTTTGTAGAATTCTCAGGCGTGCAGGTTTTCTCACGATGTTTTCCTTCACCGTTAAAGCATGTGATAATTAATTTCTTAATGCACATAACTTCGAAAAGTCAGTGTTGCGAGCCTGGCATTTGAACCTCGGACCCCCGATTGAGAGACCGAGTTTCAACAATTAGGCCATCAAAGCCGCATATTATGAATATACCTTTACAAATTCTTGCAGTAACATTGAAGCGTATAATGTTTCGAAATATTTTGTCCAAAGGCAAGTTGCGGAGATAAAATGCTTAGATTACGTCTAGCACTCATTTGTGGAGATTCGTTTTGTTGTAGTCTTGAGTAATTAGGAACGTAGATTTGATTATCTTAAAATATTATGTACTGACTAGTAATGAGGTCGCTACCGCTAAAACATTTTTTAAATGTTAGTGAAGTAGCAAATG
>DWPW01000918.1:0-10161 GCA_018252015.1 Astraptes brevicauda | reverse complement strand
CATTTTAGATCATATTTACAACAATAATGTAGTTACCTCCAAATAGATTTGCAGTTTGATAAAAAATAAGATGACATGGCATGAGTGGAATGGGAGTAGAATTCAAGACTGTATATGATTATTATTCATATCTACTTTGAATGCTCCAATATCCTCATAATAATCACGTCATGTGATTAATGGTGTGTAGCATGGGAATGTTTGGAGAGGCGATCCCTCGTAGCACCCGTAATGTCTTCTTCATCCGCCCGCACACACCCACTGCGAAGACCATTGTCTCGGAACAATGAAAAATCGAGCAATCTCGTTTTGCTACCAGGCTCATTCTTAATCCTTTGAAATAAAGTTAATAATACTAAATTGTGAGTGTAAAAAAAGTTTGGTTTGGCAGTGTACTGGGCGGTATGGTCGGTGTGTGATTAATAAGAAATAACGTACCTAATTCGATGTTGTGAACTTTCGTAACAAATGCAATAGCCCGTGTGAGCGTGTCAGGTGAATAAGTAAAAGTGCAATAATTTTAAGGTCATTATAAAATATCTTGTTAAACCTATTACTGATCCACTGCTGGTTACAGGGCTGCTGATAGAGTGAAAGGGGTCTAGGAGAGGTCATTTTTTAAATAGAATCTTCAGTTGTTATAGCGATGTTTACCTAATTAATTTCTTAAGTGTATAACTAAGCATCCCTTGTCCCCCTGGGATTCAAACTTCTGACCCTGAAATGTCTAATTTCATATGCCTCCACCACGTCTCGACTATAATAGCTTTTAAACATAATATCTAAAAACATAAAGAAAAAATGCTTATTGGTAGATACTTAAAATTTACTTAATATGTGCCTTTTAGAGACGTCTTGTATAAAATTATTGCGATAATTTAGTTACTACTAAGGTTCAAAATGAAAACTATTGCGAACTGTGTAGCAGGACGGAGAAAATAGGGCATGTGCAGTAATGTTTATTACAATTGGCAATAAATCGTCGAATGAGCGACCTCCGCGCGAGGGTAAATAGTGCACAATGAACGGCGACAATTGGACACCAGCTGAATTGGGTCTGCATACAGGCACACAGTACTCGTATATCTAGATTATCTAGACTAGATTCAGTGCATATTCCCGAAGAAAATTTTTATAACCAATGAAATGAAATGTCTTTATTTTGCCTACGGAGGCACTTACAAATCATGTACAATCTTAAACTTAACAAAATTTTGAGGTGGAATAAACGGTTAAAGGTGGTTATCTTCAATAAATAGTCCTTACTTATTTGAAATCTCCTACATCATTTGAAACTTAGTGCGAGATTTAATCTAAAATATCTTTAATGATTTTAATGATTTCATCAGTTAAGTTCGAAGTCTTAATTATAATATGAAGCAATAGCAAGTATATTTAAAGATTTTTAAATGATATGTGATTTTAAACCTGAAAATATTGATTAAAATCTGAAATTGAAAGTTTCTAGTTTTTTCAAGAAAAATAATCAAAGCATCACCTTGGCTTATCGACAGTGGAATTTAGCGCAAGATATTTAGAAAAAGAAGTTTGAAATATTTCTTCGACATCAAGCAGATGGTAGATTCGAGGTAAAATAAAAAATAGATAAAAGATTAGATGAATTACAATAAGAGGTGTTTTTGACACAAACTTTTTATTCAAAGTGGTATTTTGTTGTTACGTAGCAATGCTGTTTTTAAAGATGAGGTAAAGAGATAAACAGATAAAAAAATAAGCACAGCGCTTATTATTACAGTTTTTAATTATTCACTAACCATTTTTGTTATTCGGTCCTATTTGTTCTGATTTTTGTCTATTTATCACGTGAACGTGGCTTGCTCAGTTGGACATATTTTCTATGTTAGCAGCCTTGCGTGACTCGTGGGTATATTAACAATTCGTGATGTTACATTCGTTTCACTACCTTCGCTATTGGTCA
Organism: Astraptes brevicauda; assembly: GCA_018252015.1. Lineage (NCBI taxonomy): Eukaryota > Metazoa > Arthropoda > Insecta > Lepidoptera > Hesperiidae > Astraptes > Astraptes brevicauda. The sequence goes on along the minus strand of DWPW01000918.1, from coordinate 8,222 downwards.
TACAGTGATTCGCCGCGGAACGACCTGGCTTGTTTGTTTGCAATCACTTTCCTTAAAACAATCAATGGAACCGAATATGCCGTTGAAAGTATGTGTATTCACGTATGAAACGGCCTCAAATCGGTAATTCGAGCTTCGTAAGTCTACAGTCTGATTGTTATTGTATGAAATATTAGAATGTGGTTATTTGCCAACTTTCCCTGCAGTATCGTTTTACGTGCGAGTTTAATATTGTTCAGTATTCAATGTCCATTACACGTTTCCCGGTGGTAACGAAGATTCTGATTGACATTGGCTTAATAGCTGTTTTTAAACAAGCTTTCGTATGATGAACTGATGGAATGGAAAGTGATAATAACGATGTTATATGAAGTAAACACTTTATTATAAATAGACTTCTTCTTATATCTATTGAATCACTAATCTTACATATAAAAGCAACACAATTTAGTACGATTTATTTGTTCTGTTGCATGTAAGCTACTATAAATACATTGGCATACAATATTGCAGTTTTGTATAGGAGATATCAAAAATTGAAAGCGACATTTTCGGCAGTAATATTCGTTGTAGCTTCACAATGGTAAACGTTACGATACATTTGAATCAGTAAACAGGTATTCGCGGTGAAAGACAAATAAATCAGTTTTTATTTAAACTATCATTTCTCAACTTCACCGATAGCATCTGGAAGCACATTTTACTCAAGTATAATGTAAATAATGGCCAAACATTGTGAATCGCGGATTCTCGGCAACTTTCGCCGCGATTCCGACCGAGATCGTATTAATTAGGCTTTCTCGGTTGTGCAATGCACGCAGCGGTGCATTGACCTTGACTCGAATGCGTAGCTTGTTCCTGGCTGGCCTTTTCATGAACAAAATCGCCCTACAAGGTGTCGGCATTGTTCATTAACAACCCGTTATTTCTGGTAAGACCTAAGTGTGTGAAGTGGTCGCATCGCAACGCATCTACAGCCGACCTTAGGTAGGACTTTGATCTTATGTGAGGTTGATTAAATATGTCCATGGGCGGCAGTGGCCACTTACCATAGGGGCTGCTCGCTCGTTTGCTACTCCCAAACTATAAAAAATATAGATTTCCAGTAAATTGTAACAGTTTCTACGCAATTACATTTACATCTCTTTATCCCCTTGATCGTATTATATCTTAATCTTTTTGTTTATACGATTTTATCGAGGCTTGAGGTTTTTTTAAGATTTCAACTTCAACACCTCATCTTTTGAGGTTTCTTTTAGGGAATATAATTCCAAACACATCTGTGGGTTGTAATCAACTTTACTTTACCTAAATGTTTCAGAAATAACCCGATAGAAAATATGGTAGATGTGTCTGAAAAACACGGATGTAAAAAAATACGAAACATGAAAAAATTAAGGTCTTTTAAAAATATTCTTGTTAAGTGTTAAAACGTGCCACGACGCTGAGCGTCCTAACCTAAAGGCGTGTTGAATGCAGTTCCCTCCGGCGTTCTTTTATACGTGACCCATTAAAACGTTCTTTACGGAATATGTTGGATTTTAAAACCAATACTTTTGTGATGACATAACTAGAAAATGCAGTCATTTTTCTCCGCACAGAATAGCGTGACTGATCAATTTCTTGTCACACTGAGTTCATGAATAATAATGACTCGGAGATGTTTTTTAATTTGTTCAGCATATTTTATCGCATATATTTATCAAAGGTTGAATTTGATAAAGATCTTTTAGCGATGAAGGTTTTTTTAAAATGCAATATTAATAAACAAATATGGTAAACGAGCATGGTAGATATCAATTGACTTTCTTAAATTGTCTATGGTCGTTTCCAACCCTTTTTATATCCCACTGCTGATTACGTGTCTCTTCCAACATCCAGTGGACGACTGGAATCTACATCACGCTGCTCAACTCTTTATAAGGTGGGTAATAACATATTGACGCGTATCTACGTTATAATTATGATCCAAAACTATGCACTGGTACACCATCTATGATATATATAAAAGAACGTGCCGAAACGGCCTTCTCTGGGAGTTAGCCAAAAGCTGAAAAGCTAAGCTTTACAAGTTGCCGCGGGCTTTACGGCTTAGCGTCACGTGACACACTAAACTCCACTCAAGGTTGCATATGCGCTTTTATATTGCATGCCTCTCTAGTGCTCGTGTAAACTTGATTGCCCTATATGCAATTTCATTGTGCGAAGCGAGTAATGAGGTTAGTGGAACATCCATCGGTATTGTGAGGCAGATTGCTGGACTTGGGTCTTCCCTAAGGAAGCCTTAATATTGTGATCGCGCCTCATTTACCTGCGTGTCGATGACTTTAGTGGACGCTGGTGTCCATCTACATCTACTGCCAGAGCATCTCCTATCTATTAATGTTTTTTTATGATATCCTGGGGAAGAGGTGGAGTGTGGATATGTAAGACCGGTACCAAACAGCGCACAAAGGAACTTATAGCTTTACGAAAATTATGTCACTCTCTTTTTGTCTCTTTCGTTATAAGAAAAATTAAACATTCTGTGTTTCACTTGAAAATAATATTATACCACATGATCCGACTTTTATCTTTCGTTGAAAGTTATATTCAAAGTTTTAGTGTTTTTTATATTATTACCCTAAACATATTTTTATTCGCGCTTTTATTTAGGCTCATTTAAACATTTGCATATATTCAGTTTCACGTCTCTATACATTTTTATAGCTTTAAGCATTACGCACTAGATTTAAGTACTTGTTAAGTAACCAATTTTATTTGGTTACTTGAGAATCGGTCAATCGTGTTTCCACATTCCTACTGCAGTGCACATCGGTTGTCCAGAATGCAATAGTGCACTGGTCAGGCAAGTGTTCTTTGTAGGGACGGCGAATCCTTGCAAAACGTCCGTTTTATTAAAATCGATTCGAATAGAAGTCGAATCGATAATTAAAAACATCGAAAATCATGCGATCGAAGTGTCGAAAATTGATCTCTCTATCTAAGAATGCATAAAAACCGTTCGTCATACTAGCTAAGTACTAGTACCTAACTAGATAAGACATTTATATTTTCGTAATTTATAAACTGTCACATGAAAAATATCTCGATTTTCTAGTATCTGCGATCGAATCTTCTTCGTTGTGTTCTTAGTTCAAAATATCGATTCATTTAATCGATATCAGTTCACCATCCCCAGTTCAGTGCGACATAAAAAGCGCCTCGGACCGGTCTCCGCAGGGCTTTCAACTGACATCTATAAAAAAGCTTCACGTAATTTATGTGCAAACAAGTTGTATCACAAAAATAAAGTAATAACACTAATGACGCTTCGATTTACTTATCGATAGCGACTGATTGGTTGCGATTTTGATTGATTACTGTAATATTTATAAGTATTACAAAGTAGAATAGTCACAGTTGGTAGTTTTGTATTTTGTTTCGTAAGACGAACGGTGTTGATCCTTATTACATCTCTTGTGTGTTATACAAACGGAATATCAGATAAAATAAAAATATTTGATCAATACGTTATTTCTGTACAAAGACTGCGTTTAAATTGAACAAAAACATATAAAACCATAATTTGAGATTCGGTATCGACCAATGAAGGCTTTCTTATAATGTTACGGAAGTAGCAAAAGGGCAGGCAGCCCACTTGATGGTAAGTGGCTACTGCCACCCATGTACATCTGTAGTCAACCCCAGATAAGATCACAATCCCATCTGAGGTTGGCCATAGATGCATTGCTACCCCTGAGGACTAAGTTGGAACGCCTCGAATAAGTATGTCTTCTTTACCACACATTTCAGACCAGAATAGAACAGCGCTTAACATTGCTTTTATTAGGCAGAAATAGGAGTGGCAGTGGTGCCGCCGGAGTCAAGCCACAGAGGGTTCTACCACCTGTTTATAGATTAGTGGTAACCCTAGGTCAAAGACAGTTGCGCTCCGCTACTTGCAGATTGCGATCTAACTTGAATAGACCGCTTTTTGACTACACATATACCTACTTACCTTGTGTAGTTAAATGTAGAGAAGATGATCATATATTACTATTTCAAATTTTCATTTTATATATTTTAGTATAAGTCGGTTGTAAACTGTATATACGAGAATATTTCATAAGACTCATACCCATAGGCTTAGAATTTTATCGCTAATGCTCATACCTCGTAATATAATGCAGCATACTCCAATACATATACTGTTTACTGTGGGCCAAATATGTTAATATAATACATACATAATACAATACCTCACACGTATTTAAAACAGAACTAACAGAAGAAACGCCACGTCGCTGAACAGCATGAACAATTTAAGAGGGTCGCTAAAATAAATAGACCCAAATATTAAACAATCAATTGATATTTTCAACACAAATACACCTATGTTTTATTTAAGCTTTTGTTTCAAAGCGTTTATGAAAGCCACACATTTGAGAACAAACAATAGCTAAGGAGTTTAAATAGGGAATATATGATTCTCGAAGCTCCTTCCAGTAGCTCTATGCGGCGGCTGCCGGGTGACGGACAGCGGCACAAATATTTATATTTTTGTCTCAACTCAACTCATCCGTTTCGACTTCCTGCCAGAAGCCGCGCGTGGACGTATATGAGATCGTTTTGGTTACGGTTGCCATGCTCTTGTGGGCTATTAGTTTTTTTTTTTGGTTATTTTGAATTAAAGCTACTACCGCATCTATTTCTGCGTAAGTAATAGCAGCAAGGTTGCATGGAAAAGCTTACTACTCAATCTTTTCCAAGTTTTTCTGGATACGGTAAATGTAACGTCACGTATAAGAATTATGTCGAGATTATATATAGAGGTTAACCAAGCTACGATCAATTCTGCTACACAGTAAAAATTTACCTACATACCTTGCGTTTTTTGTATGAAATATGTGTGTATATTTAATTGTTTTCTTCAAAAGTTGTGAGGCTACACTATGCAGGTACTTTCATGACGGATATAGAATTGTAACCGGTCCCATGACTGCGTGTGGTTAAATGTTTGTGCTAGATGTGGATGATGACGGATCCTTGACGTATTCACTTATGTGGTAAGGGAGACATACTTATTCGACGCGTTCCAACTTTGTTCTTAGGAGTAGCAAAGCGTTTAAGGCCGATCAGGTATCAGGTAGGACTGAGATCTTATTTGGGGTTGATTACAGATGTCCATAGGCAGCAGAGGTTACTTACCATCAGGTGGGCTGCATGCTCGTTTGTTACTTCCATAACAGAAAAAAATGATCGTGATGGCATTAAAACACTTGCCACGGTTACGTCGGGTTCAACTCCTGCTGAGAACAAATGCTTTAAAAAACCAGAGTAGACAATCCAATGCCGCAGATTACACATACTAAACAATCAAATAAGCACTTCCTCTACATGGTTATCTTTTAAGATCATATTTTAATTATCAGACATTGAACGTTTTGAACACGAGCCGCGACAGAGCAACTTTTTTTGTAACAATGTGTTTTAACGTACTCATTATTTTATAGGTAAAATTTGTCTGTCATTGTACGCCTCTGGTACACTTAGTGACTGTTGATTATCTTATATTTAAACGGTAAAATTTATTTTGTCGCGTATAAAGAAAATGGCGTAAGCTCTATTGCTTCTAAAATATTTAGGGCTCTGCATATGGATTTAAAAACCATACACAGAAGTGTTCGCGAGTGAAAACTAGTTCAAAAATTTTCCAAACACATGTTTTTACGTACGGCACATGCCTCGTCGGCCACGGAAATGATACTCAGCTCGTTAGCCAAGAGATCTCCAGCCTCGTTAGTGACTTCGCCTCGATATGGGTATTACATGCAACGCAATTATAATCGAATCCTACTAACCGAACTAAATGAATGTGTGTTACATTTAAGCTTACTTCAGATTTAAGAAAACCACGTCTTATTTTTAACTGTGGCGACATAAATGCCACACTTTTTTTTTATTTTGAGGTAGCGAACGAGCATGTAGTCTACCTGATGGTAAGTGGCTACTGCCGTCCATGGATATCTGTAATCAACCCCAGTTAAGATCAGTGGACTTACATGAGGATGACCGCAGATGCGTTGCTGCTCCTGAGGATTAAGATTGGACGACTCGGAAAAGTTGTCTCTCTTACCATCTCCTATTTCTGACTTTGGGTATCCCTACTCCAATCTACCAACAATAACCTTTTAAAATGTATTTGGTGTCAACTGGTCCATTGCTATCGACGATAGTTCGTCATCGGCATCGATCGATTAATGTGGTACAATTAATGATTGACGCAGAATCGATTAGTGTGTTGACATCTTTATTACAGTATTGTATATCTCCATGTTATTAATTACATTATAGTAAGTTACCCCATTACCCCAATGAAAAAGTTAGCACTAAATGTGGTGGTTTTAATAATAATACACACGTTGTGGGGTAAACCTTTCGACCAGGAGCGCGTCCAATCAATGGAACAGTAGGTACGTTTTACTCTACGTTAGTCCTAGTCCGTTTTGCGAAAACTACTCCCGGTTCGTTAGTCCCTTTGTTGCTCGCTGCGTTAGAGATCCAGGTCGACTGGGCGTAACTTTAGAAGCTGTGGGGTGACTGTCGTGGTTTACACTACTGTGACTTTGCTTGATATAAAGTCATGGTACAGGTGTAGGCGTATTTAAGGTCTAGAGATTATAATTTTTAAATGTCACAAGCGGTAACTATTTACTTTTAGTTGAAGATTAAGAAAAAACTGACTAAAGTTTTCTGGGATCGACAACAGTTATCGTCTAATAGCTACGTGTATATATTTTACTTATATGGAAATATACTTTTCTTCGTTTTACTTGAAAAAAAATAAGAATATAGTACCTATAGCATTAATAATTTTGTTCCTTTATCTGCACGTAACAAATGTAAAACGTAAGAGGTCTATAAAATAAAATAATCTTTGAGACAACTTAGCGTAGGTACTTCAAAAATGTTCATGGATAAAATATGTGAAGAAATATTTATTAGGCATTCTTAGTAGCGTGCCATTAAAAGTTCATAATTGTATCCATTCATGAACATAATCCTAACAATGTTCACTCAGCGAATGTTTTCATTAGTGCTATAAAATCCATTCAGTAGATACAAACGCGCAAAAGCTTTGAAATCTTCAACGAGAACTTGTTTTGTTACGAATAGCAACACTACAACTTTATAGTGGGATTTCTACGAGCGTTCGTGTTTGGAGACCATTAGACCGTTGCTCATTAGAAGTCGAGGAAACTTGCTCCGAGCTAACAGTTTTCACAGATCACATCAGCAATTTCGCTAAAATGAAAACGTAGGAGTACTTCTCGCAAGGACTACTGAACGAGCAGTATATTATTTATAACCAGATTAAAAGAGACCTATTATCTCATATTTTGAATAGTTAGTTATTAAGTAGATATACATTTTATACTTTTTAATATATATTAATAAAACAATATAATTTAAAATGAAGTAAAACATGGATGGAAAAAGAAATGTTAAATATTCATGTATTATTTATACAAAACTACCTTAAGGAAAAGAAACATTACATAACGTAAATGGTTATTTTTGATGAGACAAAAGACAAATAAAGACTGACGTATGTAAATAAAATTTATACATGAATTTTCCAGATTTTCCTTGTCTTATGCTTCAACAAGACTTATGCTTCTATTTGAGATCGACCAGTTATGCGTTTCTACATTATTTAGCATCATTAAAATACAATATTTAATGTAGCGATATTGAATTAAAAAGTTGGAAGGCATCTTACAGGAGTCGGTCCCTTACCATCTTTCATATCAGAACACTGGGCCCAACGCTCAATACTACTTGTTAAAGGCAGTTACAACCTTGTCGTAAAGTCAATCACTAACTAAAATCAGTCCCGGAAATCAATCCACGTAATTTGATATTGTCCAGTGATCACTAGTTGCGAATTGCATGAACCTAATAGTCCAAATCCTTAAGTAAAAGTAAAATACCTGAATAGGGTTAAATGCTTAATTAATGTATCATAAGATGTCAACACGCACGTGATCAAGTGCCGTTTGTATCGAGAGATTGAGGGATTGAGAGGGGTCGGGATAAGTGGGGTTTTAAGGGGTAGTTGTGCGCCCGCATCTTATATATTATGTCCTTACACTTGGAGTGCTTGAAAGATTAAAGACATGCGGCGATTGTTCCAGTTCCCATAATATTTTAAAACCTTATTAGGATATATTATGATC